>CM074498.1:29413513-29433715 GCA_037389245.1 Oryzias sinensis
ACAATACTTAAAATGAAAGTGTGAGTGGAGCATGTTAAACAAAGACAGATAAAGTGTTACTTTAAATTTGGAGCTCAATATGAAGGCAGCTGTGGAACATTGGACATCATCTGGAAGCAAAAGTAGATCTGACAGGTATTGGGGTCCCACACTATTAAGGGATTTATGAACTAGCGGCATCGCTTTATAGCCATCTTGAACTAGCAGCCAGTTCAAGGACTTGGTGATTTGGTTTGTTCTCCTGGCTTAGTTGAAGTCAGCAGGAAATGAAGCTATGTGTGAGCTGAGACCTGATCCATTATGTGGTCTGTTTCTCCAGTAGCAGCGTGTCAAGATTGATTGGACGATGAGTCTTAGGTTCTACCTACTGAGGTGTCCTCCTGCACGAAAACAAGGACACCTCAGTAGGTAGAACCTACTGAGGTGTCCTTGTTTCCTCCTGCACGAAAACAAGGACACCTCAGTAGGTTCTACCTACTGAGGTGTCCTTGTTTTCGTGCAGGAGGAAAAGTTTTTTTCTTGGAGATGTTAGAATTAGGGACGCACGAAATGAGAAAAGGTCGCAATGTGCAATAACAGTGATTGATAGTGTGATGACGATATGACTTGAACAAAAAGCCAAAGAAAAAACAACTAATGCATAATTTCCATTTCACTCCAACAGTTTTATTTAAATAATAGTCAATATATCTTAGTTTTTAACTCCAAATGACTTCCAGTCCACATAGGAGGCGGCCATCTAACATAAATGGGTTGCATTGGATTGTTCACATCTTTAAAGGGCTTTATTTAATTTGTTAAATACTTCAAAGCTGATATAAAAATGTTTTAGAGTGTGTACAAACATTTAAAGTAATCATATATTGCAGCTGACGTCTTTAGCGATATAGTCAATGCACAGGCCAATAATGTATTGACGACACATTTGCGATTTATTGTACAGGCCTAGTTTAAAATTCATTTTTGCTCATGTGCTGGGTATGAGAAACAGATAAATGATGCAGAAGAGAAACCAGGTTAGAGAGGAACAGCTAAACCCTTGATTTGTTCGGGAATAGGACCTCTGACCCCAAAAAGATGCCAGAGGTCAAAATGATTAAAAAAAAAATCAGATTTGTTCATGTTGCAGAGAGTCATCTGTTCAGAGTCAATAGCTAAAATCCTGCTTTTATGAAGAATAGTTTTCCGCAAAAAGACTCTGGAACAGGAAGCAATCATGTTTTAAAAAGCTCAAACTGTATAAAATCAAACAAGTGGGATCCTCTTGCTTCAGTCAGTAGGCTCATAATCTGGTCATTTTTGTAAAAGCTAACAGCTGTGTGTAGACTTGGCTCAGTAAAAAAGCCAATATTAGATAGAATGCAAATAAGATTTATTGATGCACTGAGTATATTAATATAATCTTGAAAAATGTGGAATCAGTAAAACATGTTAAATTGTATATATCTTGTTTGGTCTTTCTATGTGCGTCACCTTAAGAGGACCTTGGCTGTGGATGATCACTTTAATATTAAGTTGCAGTCAAAATCATTTCCTTCATACTCTCTTTCTTTGGAGATGATCCAGCCTGATGTGGCCAAACACCATATTTCTGGCATCATATTTTGCAGCATGACCTGTTCTTTGTCTCTGTCAGTCAGGAAGAAGGCACATATTGCTGTCTAGAATTATCAGTCTGTGTTGGTGCTAAGCTTTAACATATCCATTTACTTTAGGCCTTTGGGGCCACTTTAGGGTGGAAGCATTCAGGAGGAAAAATAATAAAGTGAGTGCTCATGTGTGTGGAGAGAAAGGGAGATTTCAGTATAGCATCAGTGACTTTTAGTAAATCAATAATGAATGAAGAAGAGTGCAGAGCTTTGCTGTGTGGTTTTAATATATTATTTTTTCCCCTTTACTTTTTCTCCCATCCCAACTGTTCCTCAACAAACCCTTACTGCCTGTCTTCACACCCCCAATTACTATAAATGTGACCTCATCTGCCCCCCCCCCCCCCGCCCCGCCACTTTCTTTTGCTGCCACAGCATGGAATGAGCTCAATTAAATCATTGATAATGTGGAGCAGAAAAATTGGACACGGGCTTTAAAGGCTAAATAAATTGGCAATCTCCTTCAGCACACAAACAACTGCACGACAGCATTTTATTTTATTTACCACATGAGTGAGATATTTGCAGGAAATAATCATAATTACATCATAATTTAATACGATGAATACATAAAAATAGTGTAACCACAGGGAAGCAAAATCCAGGCACTTTTGTGTGCAGGTCTGAACTCTGGGTAAATACAGAAGGTTGTATTAGAAGGGGCATAACGTAAAACTGAAACCAATTCAAATATTAAAAAAAAAAAACACAAACTGAACTCTGTTTGTGTGAACAAGGAGGATGTAGATCAGGGGTATCAAACTCATTTTCACCGAGGGTCACATCAGCATATTGGCTGTCCTCAAAGGGCCAGATATTACTTATACATGTAAATAAATGTAAAAATCAATGTAAATACTCCTTAATGTTAAAAATCCAATAATTTATTATAACATTTTAAAGTGACAATTACAGCTGCATAGAAAACACATGTTTGGTTGTTACTCTAGCATAAATCCTTATAAAATTTCATCAGCTTATTAAAACCCACATAACTCCGTTAATAAAAGGATCAGACTGTCCAAGTGAATAAAGAAAAACAACATAAAACTGAGCTAGAAAGAACATGTATTACACGTGTTACATTTTACAAAAAAAGGCTGCACACAGCAGCAATTTGTCAACACAAGACCTGCAAGCATTGAATAATTACAACTGCAGCTACACATAATTAATATGTAATAAAACCAAAGAATTCTTGGCTTTGAAATTAAAAACTTTTTGAAAATGAATGAATGAAACTTTATGCTCTCACGGGCCACACAAAATAACATGGCGGGCCACAATTGGCCTCCGGGCCTTGGGTTTGACACGATCTAAATCGAGGGCGGTAGGCGACTTACATACGGTAAAAGGTAGGTAGGCGGCTGCCGACATTTTGGGACCACCTGCCAATTTTTACTTGCCTCTGTCAGCATGAAAGCCAAATCACTGATATGTCTGTAGACTTCTATCTGAAAGTGTTTTATTCTTCCAGATTCCTCTGGCAGCAATGGAATATTCTGTCAACAGGAACTTACCAGCAGAGACTCTTTGAAGAAATATAAAGAAAAAAATACATTAACGTAATGTTTAGTTATCCGTTTAGTTTTGTAAAAAAAAAAAAAGGAAAAGGCAATGAAAAAAATTTGTTGTGTTAAAAACAGATCACAGGACCTCTAAAAGAAGATATAGACAGTCAGAATTGAAAATAAAATGGGACAGTAAAAGAGAGGGAAGCCATTGGGGGCGGGAACTGGTAACTTTTATCATATCCATTTATTTATTTATCTTTGACTGACACCCCTTCATTTTGCAGTTTTTTGTTCCATCATATAAGAATGTTGTTTCTTTTGGTTTCTGGAGTAAACCTGACATATTAAAGAAAGACAGAAGATCGTCATGTGTTCCAGATCAAAACATTTGATGTTCATGATAAATGAATGATAAATCAATTTGGAAGACATTTAAAAAAAAAAAACAGACTTATACAATCACTGCAGAGGACCCCATGCAATTCCCCCTCGCCACTGGATAGAGGCGGATGATTAGTTGTGAGATCTTATAGCGAGCAGCCAAAAGGCAAAGAAGCACCATATTCTTCCGTCAAAAGAAACACAGGTTACAATGCAGATAAGTAAAAGGAGCAGACAGTGCTTTCAGGCAGAAATTAGGATTTTTTGGGGGATATTTTCCAATGCAAAAAGAAATTTAGAAGAAGTACTTTAAAACAGAGACAACCCGTTAGGGAAACGCTCACAATAATAATGAGGAGCACAGCAGAGGGCATTGTGACACTCTTAAATAAATAATCCTCCAGTCCTTATTGGAGACAATGATTTGAAAGCTCTATGACCGTGTTTCCTTAGGTGTAAAGCATACTAAAAGAAACAACCTCATGGGTTAATCACAGACTAATTAAGATGATTGTGTCCTGCTGAATCTAATCACAAAATGTTATCGTCTTTCGCAGCTTCGGATCAGACAATGACTAAAATATTGAACCCCCCCATTGTTCATTGACGATTTTGATCTTTTAATGATTTGCCTATTTTATTGAGTTAGCATCAAATCTACATCCCTCAGACAAACAATCCGATTCAATCCCAGTTTGGTTAATGACTGAGTCTTTGAGGCAACTTTATTGGATTCAATTTGCCCAACGAAAGAACAGCAAATGTGTTTGTAATGAGAAAATGCTCGTTACCATTAAAGCTTTCAAAACTGCATGCCTCTGTTTCTGACCAGATGCACAACGCATTTCTCCAGCAGAGAACAGCGAGGAGTTAGTCTCGCTTAAACAAAGACACCATTAGCTCCGTCTCTGGCTCTTGTACAGCTGAGCACTCCCTGTGGCTTTGTCTGACTAAATGGAAAATTTAATCCAGCACTTTGAGCAATTAGCTCCTGAACTGTCTGCTAAGAAAGCGCCCAATAAATGGAGTCGAAGTGACAGACGGAGGGAGAAAAAGAAGGAGCGAGGTGCTGAAACTGTTTTGGCAGCTTCTATTCTACCTTTCTTTGTCATTTGCAAATCTGCTCTTTTGATTTGGATTCTTTCATTTAGAAAATATGTTTAGGTTTAATGAGATTGTTTTTTTTTGGCAAATAAAGTAGTAATATGTGATATATGACACATTTGAGTGAGCATATTAAACATCTGAAAGATTCTTCTGGAAAGTATGGAATCATTCATTCATTCATTCATTCATTCATTCATTCATTCATTCATTCATTCATCTTCTTAACCGTTTATTCCCTTTCGGGGTCACGGGGTTGCCGGAGCCTAACCCGGCCATTTAAATTTATTTTTTTCTATCTTTTTCTATGTTATTTTGTATTCTAATTCTATTTTATTCTACCATTTAATATTCCCCCCGAAAAGCCATGTCCCCCCCCAGGAAAAAAAAAAACTGTGGTCCACGTCAAGACTTCTGCACTCTGGTTTCCTGCTGCTTCTGGAGATCTGCCTTCCAATTTAAGCAATTCTCCTAACCACAATATGAAAAGTGCAGCTTTTCACAGCTATCATCACGTAGGAGGTGTGGTGTCCTCTGGACTTGTCTAAAACTGACATCAACTAAATCAAAACGATGTGATTGTCCAAAAGAAATTAAGCGGAGCAAAGACCTGCAGGAAGCTGCAGCAAAATGCTGTGTCAGAGGGAAAAAACAAAAAACGCTAGGAAAAACTGATTAAAATGTAGATTTATTTGCCCAAAAAGTATTGATGTGAACCAAAGATCTGCATGAAAAATTGAGCTTTATGAGATAAACAGCAGAGAAATGGATAAAACCAGGTGGCCAATCATGAATCAAGAGCATGACTGTAAAGCAGCATTTGGATGGATGGATGGATGGATGGATGGATGGATGGATGGATGGATGGATGGATGGATGGATGTCTTAAGCCCATTTAGAAAGTAGTAGAGCTTTACAGGGTGAGTTCAACCTCCAGTTACATGCAGTAAAAGTGGAAAAAGATGTACTGGTCTATAGGATGGGATGCTAGGTTCACACCGTGCATGTGATTGATGATTGTGCTAAAAAAAAAACACGCATTCCTGAATATCCATTTTTTAGCCTATGGCATTCTCAATGGACAAGCAAGGAGGAGCCTGATCTGATTTAACTAGCAACACATGTTCAATGGAAGCACACATTTTGCATGTAGAGCCCAAAAAACTATTGTGGAAACTTGCATAGCTGTGCGTGAACATGTGAGTTTCAAACACAGAAGCCCAAGTCATGCATTTACACATGTTGACATTTATCTCAGTTTTGAGGGCCAGAAAAACACTCTGACAGATTTAATGTGTAAAGCATGTGCAGCTACATGGCTTTTATCAATGAAATGGACTAAAAGAAACCTTTGAAAACAGAACAGTTTAAAGTAAAAAGGAGAAGATAACAATCAAATGTTATCAAATGGGATCAAAGGATGACAATCAAGATTATTTTGCATTTTGCAAATGTCTGAACAAAAAAGGGGTGGAAGTGAATAGTGAGTTCATCGTGTACGGTGAACATGTTCCTGTTTGCAGGAATTTCATAACATTTGAATAAAGAAGGGAAATCTTCCTTCTTCCGTTTTTGTGAAAATGCTGATGTTCTGTTTTTTTCTCTGTCCTCTCAGAACGGGCAGCTGCAGCAGCGCTTGGACAATGTCCAGAGAGACTTCATAGTCTTCAACAGAGAAAAGTAAGACAACTTCTCGACCTTACCTGCATCCCACACACAATAATGTCCTGCAGTGATAAAAAAAAAACAATCTGTTTATTCTGAAAGTTAACTTCTTTTGTTTAAAAAAATTGGCAAAATGAGGTTAATATGTGATAAAAACTGCTTATATTTTCACAGAGTTGTGTTTGTGGTAAACTAATACTTATACTACTAATCACCATACTCATTCAAATTCCATAGCAAATACTAGGACTTATTGCACTTTACCTAAAACAGTTAACGCCGTAGTCACAATTGCCCTTATAAGTGAATATGGGCTGTCTGTGAGTGAAAAATTGGCAATTTTAAGATCATAGACCACACGGGATCCAGGAGAACAAAAATGTTTATGTACATTTTTTCTGCTGGCATGCTGAGAGTTACAGGTCATAGCAAACGTTTAAACAACATGTAAGGGTGAAGTAGGTGAGACCCGGGCGTGTTGTAGACATTTTTCATTTTTTTAAAGTCTTCCAAACCCTGCACACTGTGCAAGGGGCCCGTTAGTGCAGCCCGACTGTTAGAAATGAGGAAATTAGACAGACTGTAGTTTGTGTGGACATCCTATAGGTGTCCTACAGACCTGCACACCCTGTTTGTTAGTGGCAGTTGCACACAATCAGTAAAGAGCCAGTATGCACACCTTACTAACTAATCCAGTGTAGCGTAAGGGCAGCAACATCACGCGTACATACATATCTCTAAAAAAACTTCACGCACCACACGCACGGCAGTGGTGTGTTCTCTTTTCATGACGTTCCTTGAGGCGGCCGTATGAGCCTCAAGGGAACTCCAAGCCATAACTGCTTACGACCCTTCAAGGGCCCAGACAGCCCAAAAACCTGCAGCCCCCATATGGGTCAACCGCCCGCACAGAGGCATGTGACTTAGACATATTCAGGGACAACTGTAGTGCAAATCAGAAAACAAACCAAATTAGTACAAATTTAGGCTAATTAGAACAATTGTTACTTTTTGCTGATCCACATTTTTGGCCAAAGCTTGATTAATTGAAACTTGTCACTTTTCATTTGCACCAAATTTGGTTCAAGTTGTGTTAGTGAAGCTCTGTGTCTTACATGAGAAGTGTTGTAGAACCTATAGAATAGGGCTTCTTTCACTAACTTGAAAAGGAGCATAAAGATTCTGTTATCAATATACATTATGTTTTTGAATCACAGTTTTAGGTAATATAACATTAATATATACAATGTTCTATAATTAGGGCGAGTTTAATAAAATGTTTTTTCCTCCAAACAGGTCAAGAAAAGCAGCAGTGGACACTTCAGAGTTCTCCATGAGTGAGAAAAACAAGGCAATAGAAGATGGACAAAACAATAACGTTGAGCCAACCCCATTTTTATCAGGATAGGCCATTTACTCTCTAACCCTCTCCTCACTCCTTGCACCTGCTTGTTGATTAGCAAACAATGCCCAGACAGCTACAGTTCTTGCACTCACTGCTGCCAACACTGTTTGCACGTCTGCAACCCCGTTCACCCTTACACAAGTCCTGCTGTCAGGAAACCTAGAGCGGCTGGATTGAGACGGACTCCGTGAGCAGCGGCCATGTCAGACTCTTCCCTTCGCTGTCACCAAAAAACAAAAAAAAAAGGAATCAACTCTCTGCAGTTTCACTCATAAAATGCTCCCTTAAACCACTCGGGTGCTCACATGGCTGCTCAGAGAGACATAGCCAGATCCTTGCCAAAAGGAAAACAGGAGTGAATCTGCTTTGCTGGTTGGCTGCGCCTGAAATGTTGAGCTGCACGTTGGCAGAATACAGTTATAAAAAAATGGTTAAATTTGTGTTCAAGCAAGGTCTTCAAAAGCATTTCTCTTGTTCAACTTTATAACCTTTATGTGGGAAGGTTTAAAAAAGGGTTTTTTACCCAAGGATTTAAACGATGGCATTCTAGCATGGCAGGAAAACAAACTTTAAAACTGAGATTTAGGCAAAACACAGAGAACAGAATCTTACAAGTATTCGGGCCAGCATAAGAAAAAATAGACTTTACGAGAAAAAAGTTATAAAATTAAGGGAAAAAAAGTCGTAATTTTAAGAAAATAAAGTTATAAAATCACAAGAAATTAAGTAGTAAACTTATGAGTATAAAAATGTAACATTATGATAAAAAAGTGGTAATTTATCGAGAATAAAGTTTTAAACTTATAGAATAAAGTTGTAAAATTATGAGAAAAAATTCATAATTATACGAAAATAAAGTTGTAAAATTACGAGAACAAAAATGTAACTTATAAGAAAAATTGTTATTTTTCGACATTATAGTTTACACATCCGAGATTAAAGTTTTACATTTTTAAGAATAAATTTTTAGAATTATGAGAAAAAACAGATTCCTATGATAAACTAAAGGTTTATGGCAAAGCTTATTGGCTACATTGATAGATTTAGTTGCCACGTAATGTGGATGAAGGCTTAAACAATCAGATAGCTTATATGGCTCTTTCCCTGTAAAATGTCAACTTTTTCTCTAATTTCGGATAATTATTATTGTAAAATTGACTTTTTTTCTCTTATTTTTGTGAGTTTTCTCATAAATTATTCTTAATTTTTTTTATGGTGGCCAGAATATTCCATTGTAGAATTCTGAAATGCTTGTGATTGAAAATAAAAATAAAAATGAGCATGAATGACTCAGATACGTGCTGTGGGGATTATACTTTTGTTAATGAATCTAGTGTAGAACCCCAGTTCAGTCAGAAAATCATCTGCCTCAATCAGTCTTTAGCTCAAGTTACAAGTAGTAATATACAGGTTTGTTTGCAGCATTATGTTCAGAAGCATGTTGGGGTTTTTGGCTGGTGATCCGAGTAAACAAGCTAAATCCTTTGATTCTCGGATTAAAGCCGATTTAAAAGCAACTGGTGCCAGGCTGAGTGCAGCGTACCCACTAGAGGCTTGTTACACAAGCAAGTCTGTACCCTCTTACTCCAATGTAAAGTGGTCCTCTGTGGCTAGATCTGTGTGGGCCTATATGTGTGTGTGTGATAACTACTGGGGGTAAATTTGATGAACTAAAGTTTATTTGATAGCAGATTTCTGAAAATTCTTTTCAAAAGACAGGCAATTTTTCAGGTTTTGTGACATTACATCTGACTAAAGTAGAGACTACCATAAAGCAAAAACCTGGCTGCAAAGTCCTCCATGTGGAAACCAGTGATTACATATGATGTCCATCTCTTTTATAGTCTCTGGTTTGGACAAAAAAAGAACAGATTTGACCCCAACATAAGTACACAAGCAAACAGCCTCTATATTACGGCAGGTACCGTGTCATGGCTTTGAGGACAACTTCTTTATTCTATTTTTGAAAGAGTTTGATTCAGGTTGCCTGATGAAGCTAAAACCTTAACGCAAATGAATCTTGGTCAAGTTTTTGTCCAAATCCCACAAGTCTTTGGCTCATTTTGCAAATGCTTAACTGGGGGGTTAAAATAGTAAAGCTAGCTGGTTGATGTTTGATCTGCACCGACCCTTGCTTTGCACATGCGTCTTCATTAAATGTAGCATTTATGCACAAAGAGACAGAAAAATCTGAAGCTGTGAGCAAATACATTTCCCCTTAGGGATGGTTTTATAGATGTGGATTAAACTCTTGGACAAGATTAGTACTTTAGTGTTGTCTGATCTGTAATGTGTTTTTTTTTGTCAAAGATCTGTTCATGTTCTACTTTTGTGTTAGATACACTTTACTTTACAATGTGCCACCAGACATCTGTTTGCAGTCTTACAGCAACAATCTCAAACTCTTCTCCAGACAAATGTAGCGACTGTAGAAGGCAAAGAAACACTTCGAAGTCTTCACGTGAGACCAGACTAAAAAAATTCTCTAAAGTTTGCAGAGGACTCGTATACTCATAGAACACCAAAAATTTGGATTATTTTCTTCCCACATTAAAAAAAAAGCAACTTGATTTCTACCAATACATGACAGTCTCACTGACCTTAGTCTTATACAAATTCCATAGGAGTCATTCCTTTCAGGCCTCTGATCTCTTGTAAGTACATGTAAACCAACTTTTATGGGTATACTGTATTTCTATTGAACACTGGTACAAGATTTTAACTTTTGTGTTGTTTAGACTGATGTGATTTTACAGAAGATGATGTGGTCCTATGTACAGGTTGAGAGACTTTGTGGGATCAAAACAAATGGCTGCACACATTGCATTGGTAAATCTGGTCTAAAAAATGTTTGAGAACAGTTGTTTTGTCATAACGTGGGGCCATGCATCAGTGTAACCGCTTTTATTTAAAAGACCCATGAGCTAAAATAACTGTTATCAAATAATATTTATGCCAGTTAAAACCCCCAAAAAGATTTATTTATATATATTCTAAATCCTAAAGATGTTTTTTTTGTTTTGTCCTTTAGCTGTCACTGTGTCTACTGTAATCAAGTGTGACTTTTAAGGTGTGCCTTAAATAATAACTTTCTTTATCAGAATCAAAATGTGTACGTCTTGGGATTTATTACAATGCAAACTTCTAAGATAACCCTTGTGGTATCTTAGATGACCCCACCCTTACATTGACGTGTTCTCCCTACCATGACAAAGGTGGATAAAGGTGGAAAGATTTCATGTAATCCAGGGACACCAGCGAAGATCCCAAATCATTGAAGAAAAAAGGTTCAGCGCACTGTCTAGTGGGTCTAGATGACCCAACTCCCAATGGTAAAGTTCCTAGGATAGCACAAGGGTTTAATCACATTTGTAAACACATAGCATTTGGTCCAAAGGCAGCTTAGTCTAAATCTAATGCTGCCCCCTAGCGTTGAACAACTGCAAGTGCTATAAACGATCATTAGAGAAGTGGAAAATCTTGAAAAAAATCATTTTATAAAATGGTTAAGACAAAAAAACTTTCATTTATCGTGACACACTGAAGCTGAGACTCACTGGTCGTAGCTGCTTTCTAACGTGACTATTTCTGTCCCTCACCAACAGTTATCCTATGCTCACAGATTTGAGTTTTCTTCGAGGTCATCTGTAGGGTAAAGTCTCTGCTCTACACCAACCAGACAGAGATGAGGCAGCACATTTTCACATAACGGCTAAACTGGGGGAGGGACTTTCAGTTGATAAATGATTCCAATTTCTGGCTGGCATTATTGCGGAACGACAACAAACCTCATCTCCATTGGGAGTACTAAGAAGATATGCTGTAAGATATATACACTGTTTAGACTGAGTTTGCCAAGTCACCTGTTTTTATTAGGTATTTCTACAGTCGACAAGTCTTTTTTGGTTTTCCAGTTCAATATGACATAAAAGAGAATTTGAAATCATCTAGATTAAAAAAAACGACCTAAAAGGTGAAATTTTCTGTCTACAAAGCAACATTTTAGCTTGTCCATTGTTTTACAGTTCCACTAAGAGAGTGCTTCTCAATTACTTATTGCCAGGCCCCCCCTAGGAAAAAGAAAATGTATCGCGACCCCCCCTCCCCCGATAACCCATCCCGCACTCGCGTGGTGACAGTATATTAGGTTAGCATCTATAAAAATTGTGTAAGTATACCTAAAATCGTATCTTTTAACAGTAACAAAAGAAAAAAGGAATATAAATCCACTTTCAACAAATATTAACTTTAATTAGCCACAGAAACCCTGTTCTAGTCTAAAACAGAAAATAAGCTTAAAGTGCTTGAAATAAAACAAATCTGTCATTCCTTATTTAAACTAGAAACATTTTGACCAAATGAACAATTTGATGCTGAAAAACTGATTCAATCAAAAAAATTATTAAATGTAAATTGGTCTAAAACATTAACACAGCAGCACCAATATATTTAATGTTTTAGTCTGAAGAAATAGCTAAAAACTTTGTGCTGATTTTTTTCCCCCTAAATTATGGATTTTTTATTTATGATCTCATAAAGTGCAGCTGTTTTCCTGCATTACCTTCTGTCTTTACAGCGGGGAAAATAAGTATTGAACACGTCAACATTTCTCTCAAAAAACATATTTCTAATTGAGCTATTGATATGAAATTTTCACCAGATGTCGGCATCAACCCAAGTAATGCACACATAGAAAGAATTCCAAACATGCCCATAAATGAAGTTATGTGTAATAAAGTGAAATGGCACAGGGAATAAATATTGAACACGCTTACTGAAATTTATTTAATACTTAGTGCAAAAACCTTTGTTGGTGATTACAGCCTCAAGACGCCTCCTGTATGGAGAAACCAGTCGAATACATTAATCAGGTGTGATTTTGGCCCATTCATCCACACAAACTGCCTTCAAATCTTCAAGGTTCCGGGGGTCTCTTCTGTGAACCCGGATCTTCAGTTCTTTCCAAAGATTTTCAATTGGATTCAAGTCTGGTGATTGACTGGGCCATTCTAGCAGCTTTATTTCCTTTTCTTCAACCAGTTGAGTGTTACCTTGGCTGTGTGCTTGGGATCGTTGTCTTGCTGAAAGATCCACCCTCTTTTCATCTTCAGCAGCCTGGCAGATGACAGCAGATTCTGGTCAAGAATGTCTTGATACTTTTCTCCAGTCATTATTCCTTCAATGATATGAAGTCTACCAGCACCACATGCTGAAAAACAGCCCCACGCCATGATGCTCCCACCTCCAAACTTGACTGTTGGTATGGTGTTTTGGGAGTGATGTGCGGTGCCGTTTTTCCTCCAAACATGTTGTGTCTTATGACATCCGAAGAGTTCAATTTTGGTCTCATCTGACCAGAGTATCTTCTCCCAGAAGGTCATGGGTTTATCCAAATGTTGTGTCGCAAACTCCAAACGAGCTTCAACATGCTTCTTCTTCAAAAATGGAGTCTTGCGTGGTGTGCGTGCATGGAGGCCATGGCGGTTGAGTGCATTACTTATTGTTTACTTTGAAACAACGGTACCTGCTGATTCCAGGTCTTTCTGAAGCTCTCCACTAGTGGTCCTGGGCTGTTGGAGAACCCTTCTGATGATTGTTCTGACTCCGCTGTCTGAAATCTTGCGAGGAGCACCTGGCCGTGGCAGGTTTATGGTAATGCCGTGTTCTTTCCACTTCCGGATGATGGCCCCAATGGTACTCACTGGAACTTTCAGAAGTTTAGAAATGCGCCTGTAACCAATGCCTTCAGTGTGTTTTGCAACAATAAGGTTGCGTAGGTCTTTGGACAGCTCTTTGCTTTTACCCATCATGCAATGCTTCTTGTCTAACACCTTGCTGGTGAGAAACCTTTTTAAAAGGCATCAATCAGGACTATACCAGCCGAAATTACTTTGCACTAAAAGGAGGCAGGTTAACATTCTGAATACTGACAAACTCCAGCTGCTTTCTTGGCTTGCCAGACCTTTTTACCCCTCCTTTTTTTCATGTGTTCAATACTTATTCCCTGTGCCATTTCACTTTATTACACATAACTTCATTTATGAACATAAATGTTTGGATTTCTTTCTATGTGTGCATTACTTGGGCTGATGCCGACATCTGGTGAAAATTTCCTGTCAATAGCTCGATTAGAAATATGTTTTTTGAGAGAAATGTTGACGTGTTCAATACTTATTTTCCCCGCTGTATGTCAAAAACTTTCACCAACTAAACCACAGGCAGACAAAGAAAACATTTATAGAAAATAAAGACACGTCATCAAAATGTCTACAATAGTTCATAAAGAATGACATTATTAGCATGAGCTGAGTAATCTAAAGGCATGGGATGATCCTGGTGTTGGGCAACAGGCAGCGCCTGCAGTGCTCCGCGTGCCCCGTTTCACCTGGCAGCCTGAGCCCACTAGCCCTCCCCTTTCGTTCTCACACACGCAGCTGCATGTAACAGGAGACAGGAGCGGCTGCAGGGACGGCAGTTCACAGTTTCAGGCTGTTACAAACTCTGTGATAGAACAGACAATAGGAATCGAATAGTGGCGCAGATTTTTCCCGCTATCACCACAGCCCCCACGTTAAATTTGTGCACCGGACAATTGCCCGTATTACTTGTGCCTAAAACCGCCACTACCGTGCGTGAGGTGAACCCTAGTTTTTATGGATTCTTACTCATGCTGAATTTTCCAAAAACTCGGTGGATACAGGGTGTCTGTAGGCGAAAAATGGGCAAACCTGTACAGGACCAGCAGGTGCCCTGCACGAAATTTTAAGATTGTAGACCATTCGGTGAGCTCATAGAGCGACGATGTTCATGGACATTATTTCTACTGGCATGCTGCAGGCATCAGGTCATTACGAACACCTAAGGGTAAGTAAGGGTGAAGTAATTGAGACACAGGCACGTCGTAGGCTTTTTTTTTTAAAGTCCCCCGAAACCCTGCGCACTACACAAGGATGTCCTATTTAAGTCTGCATTCCTTGCATGTAGGAATCCTACGGACTTTCTACGAGCACTTGTCTATCACTTGCACAGCCCATGTGTGCAGCATGCGCTTGGACAGGAAGATTCAAAGATTTTTATTCTTATTGTATTTCTACAACGAAATTCTGTTGGCACTCAGTCAAAAAGAAACAGTAGACATAAAATTAAAAAAAAACTAATGTAAAAATATAAAAATAAAAATAAATCAGAAAATACGTTAAGAAGTTTTAAATAAAAATGTCATGATAAATTAACAATAAATTAACTTGCCCGTTTGCAGCGACACAAACAGAGAATGTCCAGGGTGGTTGCTGTCCATGCTGATACACGTTGTACACCGCATCCAGGTCTGGGAGCTCAGCTCCCACAATCCTCTGCGCTGTCCTCACCACCCGGGACAGGTCTCTCCTCTCCTCTGCTGTACCACACTGTACAGCCCTGGCAGGGGATGCTCTCCATGGTGCTCCTGTGGAATTTTCTGAGAAGTCCCGTTGGCAGACCCGCCTTCCTCAGCTTCCTCAGGAAGAACATCCTCTGATTGGCCCTTTTCACCAGTTTGGAGGTGTTCAGTGTCCTTTTCAGGTTCTTGGAGATGTGCGTGCCAAGAAACCTGACAGAGTCGGTCTGTTCCACCTCCTAACCTCTGACGTGGAATGGGGATTGAGTCGTTCTCCTGGTCCTCCTGAAGTCTATAATGACCTCCTTGGTTTTGGTGGGATTGAGGACCAGGAAGTAGGGACCTCACTAACGACTAGAGAGTGGGGTAAGAGATACGACATAATCAGCCGTACACAATGAGTTTGTGTAACTTATATTATCATGACGTCCCTTTATGCAGCTATGATGTTTGACCAGACACTGGTCAAACATTAAAGTAACTGTGGCAGGTTTGTAATAAGCAAAAGTATAGTACTCCTTGGCTAACAAACTTCTTTGTATTCATTGTTTAGGATAAAAAAACTATGTAACAAAAAAGCTCATTTTTAAGGTTTTCAAAATCACTTAGTGTAAAATGAAGCGGCCAACAAAAAATACCAGGACCTGGTCACCCTCTCTACACACAAATTACAAACGATCCAACCTGCAGGTGAACAGGTGCACTAAATCAGATTCACCCCTTGATCATGTGACATAGTGACAATAGCAGCTATGCTCAAGGTGGCTGTAAAAGGGATCTGCAGGACACACTTGTGCTCCCCTAAAGATGCGAACGCTCCTGACTGCTCTACATGCCCGGATGACCCAAAAACCTGCAGTACCTATCATCAGTGGTTTCCAGTCGCCCACACATACCACACTCCAGTATCCTGTCTCGTCATGGCACAGTTCAACCTTGTGTTTCCAAATCTGGCAACATAGAGCTGTTTCCTGTTCCATCTTGTATTTCTCCTCGTTCTCATCTTGTACAATCACTGATCTCTCCTTTGTTCCCATTTCGCATGGTATGTAAATGTAACCAACGGACCCAATTCTTGAATTCTAAAATAATTTTTTTAAGTTTGAAAGTGATTAAAGTCTACTAAACTTTATTTCTTTAGCATGGGCAACCATGGTGGTGCAGAGGTAAAGCAGTAAATCTCTGATCCAAAGATAGCGGGTTTGGCTCTCACCTTACCTGCCCATGTGTCAAACTGTCCTTGGGCAAGACACCGACCCTCTTAATGCTCCTGGGGGTTTGGTGAAAAGGTAGTAAAGCATATAGAACACCAATAAACATTTACTTTCTGTAGAAACAAAAAGTGCTTTACAGAAGAAAAACTATCAAGCCAAAAAAACCAAAAGTAAAACAAAGACCTTCACATTTAAAAATATGAATATGAATCCTACACATTTCCCTCTACCTCCTTGACCCACACCCACCCAACATAAAGAAATATACAATATAACATAAATAATACCATAAATAGAAATCCGGCTTATGCTGGAGTGAGACAATAAGATGGGGATCTGTCTAGAGCAGGGACCACCTCACTGAGGTCACAGAGGGAATCACCACAGGCTTCCTCTGATCAAAGCAAGCGGCCAGACCCTTTTCAGCAAGATCAGAGTGTGAATTTGCCTATAATCAGCTTCCGCCTGTTGGTCTAAATAAATAAATAAATGCTTAGTCACTAGTGTAGAGGAGGTGGTATTGTTGGAATTTGAACTAGTAAACTATTGTCAAAGGGATCTATTAACATTTCTATTGTTTCCATATCATCACCTTTTATATATATATATAAATATATATACCGTAAATTCCGGGTTATAAAGCACACCCGATTATAGACCGCACCCACCTATTTTCACGCGCTTAATTATTTTTGTACAAACACAAGCGCTTAATTATTTTTGTACATACACAAGCCGCATCAGAATATAAGCGGCTGACTCCCAGAGTGAGCATGGCTCATAACCACACTGTGGACAGGTACTGCCTTGACTCGAACTCATGTATCTACATACACCCACATCTGAAACAGCATGGACCTCTATTCTGTTCACAAGTTCCTCAGTTATGGGTTTTTTATTTGATTTTTTTTCAATTTTTTTTTTTACTTATTGACAATCTAGGTATCATACATAAAATTACAAACAGTAACCATATAATCAACATTACATCCCTCAGTTATGATGAGGAAATTTACATCCGCGATCCCCCATTTCCCATGAGTCTTAGGGGCTAAAGGCGGGGCCAACGCCCGGCTCGCCACACTGTTGTACGTGTTTAAGAATGAGCAAGTAGCAGCAGTGCATGGAGGGGTGAACGGGAACAGCTCTCCTTCCGCTTGTGTCGCGGCAGCATTATGGTACTAAGGGGGCTGGTTAAAAAAACACCAGTAAAATAGCGCGCGCCTCAGCGCGATACGCGCGCCTCAGCGCGGCGCGTTCGTGAGAAGTTTCCTTTTACAACAAACACTTGTTGCTCCGCGAATATGAGGTTCCATTTGTGCCAAAAATCTGTTTTTGTGTCCACTGTCTATGTCTTTGGTCGTCTCACTTTTTCGTCAGGACTTAGCAACCGCTCTTAGCAACCGCTCCGGTCGTTAGCTTCTGTCGATAGCTACTGTCGATAGCTACGGTGTTTGCTACTGTCGTTAGCTACTGTCGTTAGCTGCTGTCGATAGCTACTGTCGTTAGCTACGACGTTCCCCCGTGTTTTGTCGTTAGATGTTCTCGTTTTTCAAATTTTGCCAAAGTCGTCAGAAAAGTCCTTTGTACGGCCGGTAAATTTTTTCCTGCCCCCCCCCCCCCCCCAGGGTGGTGGGGGGGGGGCATGCATACAACGCTTGACACGAAAACAAAGTGGCGCATTACCGCCACCATCTGATCAGGAGGCGAACTACTTCTATTTAACGCGGAGAATGACACATAATAAATATGAACATTTTACGAAGACTATTTATGAATGTGCTGTGTTCTGATCATGAAAAACGTGGCTGATTTATTAATAATAAAATTACAAACACATTGGTGTTGATTTAATGTATTTGTTCAGAAATAAACCCTCAAGTCATTAGTCCATGGCAATATTTATTTTTTTGCCGCTGAACGATTTACGGGGGCCTTGCAAGGAGGCCTTTAAAATATCTTCGATGAGTTACCTTCTCAAATTTTAGTGGGTCGAGTCACTAATTATGAATATAACAGTCGAAAACTGACTGTTTTTTGAGCTTTTCTTTTTAATCTATTTATGTGACCATGAGATGGCGCACTCGGGACCAGTATAAGGCTCTTATTAGCCCGTCTGATCCTCGTTTATCCATCAGATTTGTAACAACATATTTTATAAAGATCAGTCATTTTTCAAAATAATTTGAAATAATAGTTTCATCACAAGATTAAATAAAAGCCATACTCTAAATAACTTTAAACGGGAACGTGAAACCGTTGTACGCATGCACCCCCCCCCCCTCTTTCTGGGAGTGCGCGTTTCCAGGATTGTCAATAAAGTTTTTTTTTTTTTAAAGTGTTTTGTTCCGTGATAATACGGGAAACAATTTATCGACCGTACAAAAGACTTCTCTGACGAACATTGCAAAATTTGAAATACAACAAGATCTAAGGACACGACATGGTGAGAGAACGTAGCATACGACACTAGCAACGGTTGCTAAGGATCTTCCTGACGACACGTGAAACGACTTGGCAAACGACACTAGCAACGGTTGCTAAGGATCTTCCTGACGACATGGTGAGACGACATAGCAAACGACACTAGCAACGGTTGCTAAGGATCTTCCTGACGCCGTAGTTAGACGACATGGGATAAGGACAATGACAAAGATAAAGTTTAAGGATAAAGCAAGCATATACATCACAAAGTTAGTAATACATAGACATGAACCAATGTAAAATGAACTCGTTCAATAGACATAGACAATGAGCCCAAAGCATAGACAGTGGACGCAAAAACACGATCAGTAGACATAGACAATGGACCAAAGACATAACAGTAGACGCAAAAACACATTTTGATATTATTGGCACAAATGGAACCTCATTTTTGATATTATTGGCACAAATGGAACCTCATACACGAACGCCTCTGAGCTCCTTGTTTCCCCTTCCTATCCGAAAAGCTCACACGACGGCTGTGAGCTTTTCAATGCAAAATTCCGCTCAGTCCTTAGAAACGTAAAAAAGACCACATGGATTTGTGTTTCCAGTTGTGTCCCGACAAAATAAAGGCTGATGTTATTCACACATATTTACGTGCAGCCAGCCGAGTCACTGTGACTCAGAGGTAAATACACTTCTGAGCATGCGCTGTTCTCTCCGTCACGCAGCTGACCGGCATTTCCATTTACTGATGGGGGATTTTTCACGCTGCTTTTAACGATTGCTTTTAACTTGAAAGCTTCATCATATTGCAGCGGCGATCACGTGCACGTTGGGTCTAAGGGCACCAAAGGATTCTGGGATGCGGCCGGGCATGCGTGTTTCTTTTTGTTGAACCATGACTGAAGTGTCTAAGACCTGAAGTGACGTCCATGCTGTTTGGCTGCTTAGAGGTGTGATCAAAAACATATGACTTGAATTTGGTGTCGGATGGCAAATTCAAAACCATTCACCGAGCCTGAATGTTCATACATGGTGGCCGCCAATTAAATCCATAAATTAGCCGCGTCACTGAATAAGCCGCAGGGTTGTAAGCGCAGGAAAAAAGTAGCAGCTTGTAGCCTGGAAATTACGGTATATATATATTAATTATATTAATTTTATTATTATTATATATATATTCCACCTCTGTGGTGGTCCCAAGCTCGGTTGCTTTGAGAAGGTTGCGTCAGGAAGGGCATCCGGCGTAAAACATTGCCAAGTTTACCATGCGACTTGTTCGCTGTGGCGACCCCTGATGGGAAAAGCCGAAAGAGGAAGCAAGATTATTATATATATATATTATTATATATATATTTAAATTGAACTTAACCTTTGTCATTGCAACACGAACAAGTAGAGGATTATTACGGCAAGGACGACAAGGTAGGGAAGAAGAGAGTTTACATGTGGAAGGAAGTGGTGG
>CM074498.1:29433767-29662886 GCA_037389245.1 Oryzias sinensis
GTGCCGGTCCCAAGCCCGGTTGCTTTGAGAAGGTTGCGTCAGGAAGGGCATCCGGCGTAAAACATTGCCAAGTTTACCATGCGACTTGTTCGCTGTGGCGACCCCTGATGGGAAAAGCCGAAAGAGGAAGCAAGATTATTATATATATATATTATTATATATATATTTAAATTGAACTTAACCTTTGTCATTGCAACACGAACAAGTAGAGGATTATTACGGCAAGGACGACAAGGTAGGGATGAAGAGAGTTTACATGTGGAAGGAAGTGGTGGCGGTAGTGGTACTAAAAAAAATAGTTTATCCCTTTAGAAAATAATAAAGCACCAATTGTTAGGTTATAACCAGTTCTTTATTGAGGAGTTTAAATATATTTGGTAAATTTCCATTCACCACACACACTTTTGCTTTATCCACTCCGCCGATATGAATTTGAAACTTGTGTTACAGGCTGATCCTTTTCTTCTTGTGTTGAGAGAGTTCTTCATTTTGACATGGATTGGAGTGATCTAAAAACATGAATCACTAAAACAAAACTCAGATTGAGATTCAAGAAGGGAAATTGCCGCCAGATGCAGCTAAATGCCTTCCAGTCCTTGATGAATTCATCCCCAGCAGGTGTACAGACCTCCAGAAGAGCTGAGCTTTTTGGAGGGAATGTTGCTTTGGAGAACTCAGGTGTGCACCTGTATCACCGTGTTCTTAAAGAAGCAGGTGATGCAACTTCTATAAGAGTTGGAATGCTTTTTAGTTCCAAGTTGACTGGTTTAATATGTACCTTAGAATAAGAATATGGCTCTTTATACCAACAGACCTTGTTAAGCTTTACTGAGCACAGTTCAGTTCATAATCAAGAGCTGGAAAAAAAATGTTCTGTCTAAAATTATGCTGAAAAGAGTTTGATTAAGGTTGGCAAGTCTGCATCCAACCACAAGATGACTTTGAACAATGTTCCATCAAAATCCTGCTATTTTCCATTTGCTTAATCACTAATTTTTACTGAAAACCAGACATTTTCCAGGAAGGTCTGGTACCAACTTTCTAGCATGTAGAGACCTTACATTCCCCAAAACGTGTCGACCCTGGAGCCTCTGATTTTTAAAATGACCTTGCCGGTAAACAAAAGAATAAAAAGCCAGTTTTTGCTTTCTTTGTCCTTTTCCCAAAATCTGACGGTAAAACATCCATTTTTAACCCCATGATGCCTAGTGAGGCAAATATGCATCAATCCTCTTTAGTTTCAAAATGGCCTTAGCTTAGCTTGTACTTAAAAGCAAAACCATAAGGAATTTTTATTTCTGTTTCTTTTCACAACTGGCGATAAATTAAGGCATTAAGAAAAAAATAAGTGCATAAAATGTAGTTGGTAAGTTATGATTATGTTTCCATTTGAAAATATTACTCTAAAGCTGCGTTCTAATCACCCTTGGCCACGTCCATTGAGAAGTCTAAGTAAATCTACATATATGAGCATTTTGGGTTTTACAACGCAAACTTGTGTCGCTACCAAGTTTCTATGACCGTCTCGTGGTGACGCTGTCCCTTTGCAAGTTAAACCAGGTAAAACTCTAAACAAACAGTTACTCGAATTTAATGTATGGATGGTGTCTCTTATCATTCTTGGAAGTGCCAATCGTTCACAAAAGTGGCGGCTACTGGTCTGTCAGAGAGGGGGAGCTTATTTTCGGCCTACATCATAGAATTGTCTGTTTATTTAAAAGTAAAAAATCAAGCAATTTTGCCAAGCAAATATCAAAGAAATAGGTTCCAACAGTTTTTATTTCAACTGAACTTGAGAAATCCGCGATGGGACTGAGCGCGAATAGCTTCAGTGATTCCTTATAGTACAGAATCGCTGTCAGTCAAAAGGAGATGCAGTCTTTGGACAGACCCTCCAATCATCATGCAGAAGCTCGGAGTCCGGGCCAGCTCACTCCCCATTCACCCCCCGAGACGCTGAGCGTCAGTGGGCGGGATATAACTGCAGCGTCTATCCAATGACCGTCTAGTCTCGAAGCGCTGAAAAAAACTTTCAAAGCAGCCTGATTGAAGTCAATGGACGCTGGGCTTCAATAGGGAAATGCACTGTGAGGATGCAGGAATCTATGAGAAGGAAATTGAGTCAGCCGACCTGCTGAATGTAACTGATACTGAATGAACTCGTCTTTGAGATGTTTTCTAACGCATTTTTAGTCAACAAAATGTTAATACAATAGTACATATTTGACCATTAATTTTGTGACATTATAAGGGAAGCCGAGCTTCCCTTGCAGTCGTAACCCTTGTGCTATCTTAGATGACCCCACCCTTACTTGACGTGTTCTCCCTACCATGACAAAGGTGGATAAAGGTGGAAAGATTTCATGTAATCCATGGACACCAGTGAAGATCACAAATCATTGAAGAAAAAAGGTTCAGAGCACTGTCTAGTGGGTCTAGATGACCCAACTCCCAACGTTAAAGTGCCTGGGATAGCACAAGGAATAAAAATGTTTTGTGTTGTTCTGTAGATGACCACATGGTGGCGGCTTTGAGTAATATCAACTCCATTCGGACTGACATATAAGGTTGTTGAAAGTTTTATGTGTGTGGTAGTGTCTAGGATAGCACAAGGGTTAAAGAAATTGCCACTGGTTCACAAGGTGAACTTAATAATAGGTAATAATAATAATAGGTTTATGCCCAGGCAGAATTGTAGAGGACCAAATGTGTGGTTCAATAACCCACATTTGCTTGTTCTTTGAACACATCTCACATTCCCTTAGCTTAACAGTTAAAATTTGTATGCCTGGTTGTCTTGAGGTGAAAAATTACTAGACAAGAGATGTCAGTTGCAACTCGTGTTTATTCAGGAAACAAATCATTCTTCCACACCTGTTTTTTTTTTTGACCTGCCATCTGTGGGTTTTGATACAACAGTAAAAAAAAGTAACATAAAAACAGTAATAAAGGTTGTCAAACAAACATAAATACATCACACCGCTGCTTGTACCTGTCTCAGTCTGACAAACAAAAACAGCCTCCTCCCAGTTTTGGATGTGTGACCAAACAAAAGCTTCCCTTCACTATAATCCTCAGCCTTATCAGGACACAGCATAGAAAAAAAAAAGAAAAAGTACATAAAGATACAATGCCCCCCCCCCCCCCTCCCAGCAGAGTATTCGGCTGAATTTAATAGTAGTTATGGGCTGTTTTGTTAGACGGTATCATCTTTAGGAAATAACTGCGTTAAGTTGAGAACCCAGCTGAAGGAGAAGCTCAGCATCGGATTGCTGGGATGTTATGCTGCGAGAAGCTGGAAAGTTATCTGGCTTTCATCTTCTTTCACTTTTCTGTCTGATCACTTCAGGGTTGCTGGTTTAATAGAAGTGAGATCAAATGATGGGAAACTGCGATATTCATTTTACATCGCAACAAGGGATTTTAAAAACTAAAACACGTACATTTTCAGAAAATACAAAATTTTCTGACATTTTTGAGCAAAAGTGTTGTATCTTTTTTCATTTAAAAGCAATAATCAATATTGTATGAGATGAGAATGGTGTTAATCAAAGACCTTGGAGGTGTGGGGTGGATTTAATTGGATCGTGGATCACGTCACCCATGTTCATGTGGCCCATGCAGGTCCATGTCCAACTTCTATCCTCCCCCTCCCCTTAAGATCTGACAAATATATTTTACTTGGTCTGGTAAACCCAAACATGCTGCAACCACATCAATCACAAAGCTACTTTACATCTATCATATGTACATTGCCACCTAGAGCTAGCTAAAGGTACTGCATGAAAATACATGACTAATGAGGGTCTAGTTTAAAGTTTCGCTGACTATGGAGAAAGTAGGTTAATGACAAGGGGGGTCATATTAAAAGCCAAACAGAATTAAAGACCAAAAGCTTCTTTCTGAGAATTTTTGAATCCATTTTCCTTTTGAGAAAGAGATAGGCTTTTTTAGAATGTGTGTTTTTCCTGATGTAGGAAGTGTGTTTTAGTGTGAATGATTTTCTATTTTTTCTCCGCATAGAGAAGAAATAAGGCTAGAGTAAGACTTTGGTGGTGAATCTTGACAAATTCACTCCTCTGCAGGTAAATGGAAACAGTTCTCATCCGAGCATAGTAGCATTTGTGACAGGTAAGGCATGAGGATTCAGTGTTTTGCTTTTTTTTTTTTTAATCTTTAGTCTAAACGCATTTTCCTGCATCTCCTTCAAAGTTTCCTTCCTCCCACCCTGAATCTTGCAGCCTGGGAGCGTTCCGTCACCTTCCAGCAGTTTAGCTGAGAGATGTGATGTTAGAGCGGCCACCAGGGGGCACTACAATACGTCGTCCAGCAGGCCTGATGGGAACCTCATCAGGAGTGGGGGGTCCTGGACCATAGGAGAAGGGGAAAAAAAGATAAACAGGAGGATTCCAATGATTAATTTGGGATTGCAACATAAAATATTTTATAATTTGTGCTAAACACACAGATATCACTTCCCAAACGAGCTTTTTATGCACATTATTATTATTTTTTAATAAGTGGCATACTTTACCGGTGATTACATGAGTTGAAACACTGACAAAATATAATAAAGTTGGCTATAAAATGTACTCTTTCCAAAGGATGAGTCAGTGTTTCTGCTAAAATGATAGATGCATGTTTAAAAAACTGTCTAATCAAGCTCTTCCTCTCATCTCCTTCCAGAAAAAATAAACTCCGCAGGTGGTAACACTGGAAAAATAAAACTTGACAAGAGACGTACTCATCCTGGGAGTGTGCACCTATTCACGCTAACATAAAATACACAAATGCTACCACAAAGTCTGGGAAACCAGAAGCACCTTTCTCCCCCTCGAGATAAATCCAGTCAAATTTGGAAATACTTTCCAGCAAAGGCTACTTTTTCTCCAATGAGGTCTCACTCATCAGCTCTTCCTGTAAAGACGTGTTGTTCAATGCTGCCAAAGGCCAAACTCCATTGAGTGTTCTTTCCTTTTAGGCTGAGCTCATTCATTAAAGCGTACACATGGAGTCATTCAAACTGTCATGGAACGCAGATTTAGTTCTGAGTTGCAATGCCTCACTGTAAGAGGGTGGAAACAGCGAGCAAGGCCACTACTTCTTTATGCATAATGTGCAAACAGTACTGGTGTTTGATAGATTTTTTTTCTTCTAAGTCTTACATAATCTTGTGTAGACCCAACATGTGGGCACAATCAGCATGTCACTCTGCAGCCCGCAGAATGGAACACATGCCAAACTAAAACACTATTGTGATTTCTCACACTGGATAGGCCTGGTTAACAGCCTAAGTCCTGATGCCTATATTTTGAAAGCACTGCATGTTTTAAGGCTTGGGTCAAATCCCATCCAGTATGACTTCAAATAATGCCAGCCATGAAATCAGAAAAAATGTTGCCTCATTGCAGCCAAAAGGCTTGTTCACACCGGGACGAATTTCGCCTGCGATTTTCGCCGACGTTTAACGCCTCGCGACTAAACAAAGGGCACCAATGTGAATGTTCACACCCATGCGAAAAAACGCCACGCGTCAAAGCGTCACTTTTTAAAAAACGCCTCGGGTTCGTTTTTTTGGTTTGACGCGCTGCGTCGAAATCTATTCGACCAATGAGAATGGCGCTTTTGCACACGTGTCTGGAGCTTCTGAACTTACAGTAAAACACAACTTTGGGGCGCTCAAACACAAAACTGCCTTTCTGAGCACACATACCAGCGAAGAAGATAGACACCAAGTAGCGTCTACACTGCCACGAAGAAATAATGACGGAGATTCTAAAATATCCCCGAACCAAGCACCAGTTGGAGCTACTGGTGCTTGAAATATTCATGTTTTCTTTGTATGATTCTGACAAGCGTGTAAATACTTCCTCTCTTCTTCTGAGTGAAAAGCGACTAAGAAGCGCAAAGTTGCGCAGCGCCACCTTGTGTACAGGAGTATTTGTTTTACATTAAGCGCCATCTAATGTCAGGGAATGAAATTGCATGTTCACTCGGCTCATCGTCAGCGAAAATCGCCTGGGTGTGAATACAAAAAATGTGGCGAAAAACGCTGGCGAAAAACGCCTGGCGAATATTCGTCCCGGTGTGTACAGGCCTTAATTCATCAAAGACACAGTAAGCAGAGGTCAAAATGTCCAAAGCAGCTCTCAAAATAAGTTATTTTAGAAATAATTGGGGGCTATTTCAAATGAACAACTTGGAGAATTTCTAAATGGGTTAAATTAAGTTGATCAAATATAAAATTAGTCATGTGAAGTCCGTATAAAAGACATTTGAATTAACAGAGCTAAGCTAGTAGGTTTACATACAGTATGTCCAAACAAAACTACAAGTAGTTACATTTAATAATTCTAAGTAGGTTGGTTTAAATTGTTTTACATTTTTTGAATCCTGGATTTGTGAATTATTGTTTTGATTTTGCTTTTTTTTATTTTTGGCATGAATGGGCCTGACAAAGTTTGCCTCTTTTGGAACCCTGAGTTGGAGTGATAAATGTAGCTGATATCCTATGGGTGAAGCCAGAGATTATCATTCCAGTAATGGTTCCACCTTAACCTTAAACCTCTAGGCCCGTACACACCGGGACGAATTTCGCCAGCGATTTTCGCCGACGTTTAACGCCTCGTGACTAAACAAGGGGCACCAATGAGAGTGTGCACACCGACGCGAAAAAAACACCACGCGTCAAAGCATCAAAAAAAAAAAAACGCCTCGGGTTCGTTTTTTTTTCTCGATGCGTCGCGTCGAAATCTATTCGACCAATGAGAATGGCGCTTCTGCACACGTGTCTGGAGCTTCTGAAGTTACAGTAAAACACAACTTGGGGGCGCTCAAACACAAAACTGTCTTGCTGAGCACACATACCAGCGAAGAAGATAGACGCCAAGTAGCGTCTACACTGCCGAGAAGAAATAATGACGGACATTCTAAAATATCCCCGAACCAAGCACCAGTTGGAGCTACTGGTGCTTGAAATATTCATGTTTTCTTTGTTTGATTCTGACAATCGCGTAAATACTTGCTCTCTTCTTCTGAGTGAAAAGCGATTTTAAGAAGCGTAAAGTTGCGCAGCGCCACCTTGTGTACAGGAGTATTTCTGTTTACATTAAGCGCTATCTAACGTCAGGAAATGAAATTGCATGTTTGCTCGGCTCATCGTCAGCGAAAATCGCCTGGGTGTGAACACAAAAAACGTGGCGAAAAACGCTGGCGAATAACGCCTGGCGAATATTCGTCCCGGTGTGTACGGGCCTTCACACAGAAAAATGGCTTACTTTGACTTAGAGATTTTTTTTTCTGCATTGAGAATTTAAAACAAGCTGAATTCAATAAAACTTTTGCTGCAGAAATTGTAACAAAAACATTGTTTCAATATTTACAAAATGCTTACTATGATAAATATTGATTGATTAGGAGACTTGACTCACCACAAGCTGCACGGTTACCTGTTAGAGAAAATCCAGACTGGTGCAGATTCCTGACAGGCTGTTTGGTGGGAGAGGTGCGTGCCGAGGCAGAGGGAGTACCCCCACGGGACATGGAGAATTCAGACACTGGTCCATCGTACATTCCTCTGGGCACTGCCCTCAGAACCGCCAGCTAAAGGAAAAACAAAAGCATAGAAATGACCAAAGAAGAGGGGACAGAAAAAGGTCCTATTTTTGGAACAAAATACTGGTAAATACAGCCAAGCTCTCTTGTGTTGGGTATAAAATGACTGCTGGTACAAATACTGATTTCTTCTTTACACTGATTTTCACTGAGTTATTCAACAAGCCCCAGATTTGTATGCTTAAAAAACCCTACAGTACATCATGCTTAAACTTAATGCTTCAGCAAACAAGTCTCTGATTGTGTGCGACAGTGCAGTGACTCAGTGGAACCTCTGTCAACACTTACAAGAAGACAGCTGTGAGGCAAAAAAATGTGTTACTAACTGAAAATTGGCCGTTGCCACAACAAACCAAACTCTTTCTGCTGCTCCATTCCCTCATAGGATGTAGCATTAACTGTTGAAAACAGTTTCTAAATAAATATTCTTAATACTGTTGGATGTTATAAATAAAAAAGTGAAACAGGGAAAAAAAAGGTTGTTTAGAAGAGCAACATAGTTTTCAGTTTTATATGATGTGACAGGATAATTAGACTTTGAAGGGACTGCAGTTCTCTGGGTTGTTTATTTTCTCTTTAGGGAACTACCAATTTGTTAAATTTAACATATTTTGTTTTATTCAATGTACGCTGTTCCAAAAATATATATTCAAATAAAAATGTAAAAGTACTTTAGCTAGTATGTATTTACAGAGATTTTAGCCAACTTTGGTAAAGTTGATTGTAATTATATATGATATTTTGCCTGTACAGCAATAACTGACTTTTTTAATTGAATAAGCATAAACATAGACACTAGTTTGCAGTTTTATTACAAATACCACAAACAACTCTCTCTTTATAAACTATACAGTGAATTTTCCTGATAAAAGCAACATACGCAAATGGCAGGAAAGTAAATGTATATTTTATGCCTGCAATGTACAGTAGACATAGAATGTACAGATTCTTACAGTAATACACTACTCTGCTGACCTTAACTAATTTCAGGTCATGTCCGCTCTAATTTTATTCTATCTTGTGGCTAGAATTTGCAGTGTTATTATTACTAAATCCTACTTTAGTCTTAAATCCTCACCAGCTTCTTCTGTGTCAATCATCATGTCTTATCTATTTTAGCTTAAAAATTCACAACAATTCTAACAGTTTAAGGTAACAAAACGATTTTCATTTTCTGTCATGAATTTTGTCTATGCATTGCATTTTTTTAAATGTATTAGTTTTGCTTTCATAAGTACCTTGTTATACATTAATTCTTTGAAGATTTTAACAAATTGTAGGTGCTTCAATATAAAACATAACAATGAGTTTTTTTTATTTGAAATCCTTCAAACCACTCAGATGAAAATTAGGTTTTTGTTGTTTTTAACATGTTCTTGAAGCATTTTGATTCCTTTCTCGAAAGGTCTTGCCTTTTTCCAGGCCACAGTTGTAAATAAGAATGTTTTTCTGTTTTTTTTTATCCGTATTGCCTGGATGAATAAAAGTTAAATAAAAATTTTCTCAGAGTTTGCCACAAAATGTCCGCCAAGCCGTAGGTCGTGTGGCCGTCCCATGATGATTTCAAAACTTTCTTGGGATAGCCCCAACACGTGTGTTTTGGTTTCGTAACTGTATTCTAAAATAATTTGTTTTCGGCCCATTCGCGATTTTCGGCCCATTCATTTTTTTTACAGGATTGTTGGCCGTCATGTTATTGTCTTCGGGGGGGCTACGTTGACTTTGTGGAAAATTCATTTTCAATTTATCCCCAGTGTGTGCACATTTTGGTGACTTTTCGAGTATGCGCGGGGGTCAGATTTTTGCTGAAAGGCGCCGAAATCTTTCCAACTGCGAAAACAATATGGTCCTTGCAGTCAGTGACTGCTGCTGCGGGCCATAATAAAAAAAAATGATGGAGGACAAATATATAAAGAAAATGGAGCTTAACATTGTGTATCAGGAACAGAATAAAGAAGGCATCTTTGTGACGTGGGAAATACGCTGTGCAGGCCACAAGCTCCTTGCTCTGCTCCTTTTAATGCATTCACTTGCACATAGACTAAATCTATGTGCGTCTTGGCTTTCATTGTCTGAGATGGCATCCGGCTCAAAACTGTTCAGCTCAATAGCTCCAATATTGTTTGTTTATTGCACTGGTAAAGGTAAATAAATGTAGCTAAACTGCAGAAATGCAATGGGCTGTAACTAAGCGAGAGAACCCAAAAACAGAGAGCTCTGAGTTATGGCTCTGCCCCAACGTTCCCGACCACAACTCAGAGGTAAATTTCTAAAGAACAACTGTCACTCTGCATTTTGGCTAAAAACTGCATAATCCTAATTAAAAGACCACTGAGAACGCTTGATGCTGGGGAGAGGGTCTTTAGTTAAAACGCGCCACACTGTTGGCTAACTTTGTCTGCAGGGGTTTATCGGCATTGCTGACATATTTATGCTTACCTGCTTTCTGGCTTTGACCCGCTTATAGGCAAAGTCTGGGAATGGAGAGCAGGGAATGAAGCGGCCCGCTCCAGAGGTGACTTGGAGTTTTCCGTCTTCCAGAACAATCTTGCCCTGGCAGATCACTACCAGTGGAGCTCCACGCAGCTCCATGCCCTCGAAAATGTTGTATTCAGCAGCCTATAGCACAGAAGAAAGACTAGTTGAGGGATTTGTGGACAAACTGATGAGAGCAGTTTTCTGATTTGCTGTCAAACAACATGGAAATTTTGTTCCTCCTGCTCTCACACACTTACTCATTTGTCATCCTATTTCTTACTTGTCTGTTTGGCATGCAAAGACAGCTGCCATCTCCCAGCTGGCCCTTCATAAGGTTGCCTCTACTCCCTTGGCTGTGTCTCATCTCCTTTAACTCCCATCACCTTTCAAGTTTTACACCTCTTTATTTAGCCATTTTGTGCTACTCCCTCACAGTTTTTCAACTTTCCATTTTCCAGGTTCCCTTGCAACAAGCTTTCTTTTCCTAACATGTTGGTGATCTCTGGTGGCCCCCTCCCCTCATTCCATTGTTGCTTACTTCCTCTGCACACGGTCCTTTTTTCTGCTGCCGTCCAAATCCAGGCCAGGACAGGACATAACTAAGACTCACTGCGTGCCAAACATGATGTCATGAGCTTTAGCCCCTTGTGGATTTCAACGAGTCCAAATATGCTTTTATTTTTGACAGCAGCATTCAGTGTCAGTCCAGATGCGGCTTCACTGATAAACTGGGAGACAGCACAGTAAGCTGGTTAACAGGGTCACTTTTGTTAGCTTTGGCATGTTTAAAGGAGTGGGAGCTGCTTCACTCCAGTCTTTTTACCCACTTCTGTTTTTTTTAACTGAAACTAGCAGGAAATTAAAGGGTGAGATCATCATACAAGAGCCTCTGTAGATGTTCTCCACATTAAAAAAAAGAATATTATTAGTCAGTTTAGCTTACATGTCTGAAAATGCAAAAAGAAGAAAGTGATTTACTTTATCAACATCAAATTTTCCACTTTGCTCCCCTCTGGTGTCATTTCAGGATATTTTAGCTTTTAACAAACATAAAACTCGGCTTTGCAGCCGAGCAGCTTGTGTTGTGCAATTGTCATGTCATTCTAGCAAATACCAGGTGCACTGAACTCCTGTGGTGCAGCATGAGTCTCAAGACACGAGGAGTGAAGACAAAACACATCTGCAGTGGGAAGAACCTTTTGTTTCACATACTTTGAATGCAACTTCAACTTTTAGGATGTAACTCTGGATGCATGAAGTCATAAAAACTACTCAGTTGGAATTATTAGGTCATCAGAAGCTTTCTTTTTTTAAGGTAATGGGTCCCTGACAGTTTACAACTCTCTTCATGGGAAAGAAAATCTCTGTAGAAACTTTATCTGACTTTAAATTGTGAGTAGGTTTCTAGTTTGAAAGAAAACCAGCACATGTTTTTGATAAACAGACCTAAGCAAAAGTCATTTATATTAACTTAATTTGACAGTTTATCTAAAAGTAACCAAATCAAAGCTTGATTGTCAAAGATTCTTTGAACAAGATCCTTGACTGGAAAGTTTGCATGAAGTGTCTGCAATACATAAAATGAATCCTGCAGGAAAAATGCTGGAGTTCAGCTGAAAGAGCATTAGGGAAAGTGTTTAGATCTCAGACAGCAGGTTCTATGGATAAACTCCTTTGTTTGAGTCATCCATATGTTTCTAAATCACAGCTAAGTGGTTTGGGATTTTTTTTCCACTGAGCAGAGCAGGTCACGGGATGAGTTCAGTGTGATTTGAAATAGCAGTGAGCATCCAGTGACACTTTGTTTCCGTTCAGCGGAACTAAGAGTGATCTGGAAGATGTTCAAAAATGTGCACTCACTCCTTCACTGTCTGTTTCTTTTTTGACTAACACTCGAAGGAATTTATGTCATAAAGTCGCACCACACAAGACAGTCATTGTCTTTTTGGCAAACATGCTAAATCCAATCTCATTGTATTCGTTTTTCCAGTGAATATGCTTGGATGTACATTTCCAGTTGGAAAAAAAAAGAGCTAAATGAGAGTCGAGTGTGCAAAAATGCAGGATGTAAGAGTTTCTGTAGCCCTCTAAGGGAACAAAAGCTCTGCAGTACATACCGAATTGTGAGTCTTGGCAGTGATTGTGCGAACAGAGTCTGTGTCCCAGATGATCAGGTCGGCATCGGAGCCCACAGCAATCCGACCCTTGCGAGGGTACAGATTCAGGATCTTGGCGGCATTGGTGCTGGTGATGGCCACAAACATGTTTTCATCCATTTTACCTGTGGTCTAGAAGCAGAACAAGACTATTTAAAAGATTAGTACTCACAAGTAAAAAAAAAAACTCAAAAACATTTCCCCATTTAATATTTATTAATGCTTCAGCTAAAATAGTAATAGATGGAGGGATCAGTGGAGAAGAGAGAACAACAAAGTCACCAACGTACATTTGCAGACTGTTTACTCAGGGGACAAAAATTACTGCAAACTATAAAAGAGACGTTCTGCAAAACATCCCAAAATATATATCTCCCAAAATAACACCATCAATGCACCACCATGACAAACTGTCTGTATTTGACATTCTAGATGTCTCTCTGTTACCAAGACAAGACTTGCTGCAAAGGAGAAATACTGCCAACACAATTCATCCTGTAATTGTTCATGTCCCTGAGAGACAGAGTCTGGAAGTTAATTTTTATTCAGCCAGAAAGTTGTTTTCTCCCCTGACAACAGTTTACATTTAAACAAAAAGGAACATCTCCAGATTTTACTGGGGGTATGAACAATTTTCAGCTTGACTGAAAATTAATGACTGGTTAATTGTTTATTAAGTTATTTTAAGTTTCATTTTTGCCTTAAATTTCAAGATCATAGTCTAGGCCGACAGTGACAACGAAACAACCTTCCACTTGCCTCTGGTGGAAGGTTGGCGCCAGTGTTCGGCAGCGGAGCCGCCATCAGTGTGTGAATGTTTGTGTGACTAGGTGAATGGGTTTGTGACTGTAAAGCGCTTTGGGCCTTCGAGGAAGGTAGAAAGTGTTATACAAGTATTACCATTTACAAATAAAGGCATATATATCTATCTATTAAGACCTACTCTATGTTTTTTGGTGTTTTTAACATGTTCTTGTGGCATTTTCTAATGATGGAGGACATATAAGAATTTTAAGCTTAAAATTGGGTTTCTGAGTATTTCTTTATTCAAATCCTTGTTAATCAGGAGCAGATGAAAACATGCTTTTTGAAAAAAAACAGTAGCAGTGATGCAGGTGCTACAGTCGGTGGGCCACTGCCTTTCTAATGCATCTATGTCCGTCTCTGCCATCAGGCTCAAAACGGTTGATAGTGCCGATCTTGCTCGCTATTTTTGTTGCACTGGTAATGTTAGGCTGGGATTGTCAGGGTCTGTAAGCTAGTGAGGGAAACGGAAAGCTCAGTAATGGGAAGGAGAAGGGGGTAGGGGTTGCTCCAAACCAGCAGCCGCACCCAGAATTTAAACTTCTAAAGAACTATGTCCTAGAAAACAGATTTTTTTTTTTTGCCAAAAAACAGCATAATCGTAATTTAAAACACCACATGATGATTAGCGTGGGACTTTTAGTCATCAGTATAGAAAAGTTTAAAAAACTGAAAAGCGATAACCCAACTACCCCTCACCACGGCTTTGTCCCAGATGAGAGCCATCCTTTCCTCCACACCATTAACACCTTCAGGGATCTGAGTGAAGTCATCTTTGCCAATGGCCTTCTGGGCCACGCTGAAGGTGCAGTGAGCGCTTCCAGTCACGCTCAGGTCTCCGCTGTAAGAAAACGTCAAAGAAAGATGGAGTTAGTGTAACGCGGAAAAGTTTGTGTATGTGAATACAACTCTGCCAACATGAGGGAATGTGTTTATTTCATTCAGCTGGAGAAGTCAAGCAGAAAAGAACAGAAAGAAGCTGGAGCAAGCAGCCTGCCAAAGTTTGTTCTTCCAGGACAAAACATTATGAATGTTTCCTGCATGACACAATAACTCTATTTCCAGATGAAGACCACGAACACAATTTTTTTTTGCAAATCAGTAAATCACCATGCATTTCCATGTGTCCTATTTAAATAAATAAATAGAATTAAAATTTGTGCAAAAAGTTGAGATATAAATATTCTAATAATATATCTTATGCTAAGTCAAAACAATTCTGATTGAAGTTTTCTTTACTTATGAGGTTATGTCTACAGTACTGGAGGGAAGTAATTTTCCCCATAACATAAAGTTTAGCAATAATGCAAGTATCAAACTGAAATCAATTGCAGCGTCAACTTAAGCTCCTATAGAGGGAGGTGCTGAGCCACACACCTAGCCAGTAGAGTGTTCAGATAGTCAGGAGTGGTGGGGTCAGGGCTGAGAGGAGGGGATGTCACAAAGGCTGCTGCTTTGGCCCAGTTCTTGCTCCAGTAATGTGTTCCATCAGTCCCCAAACTGGCTGTGATTGGCTCCCCAAACACTACGTTTCCTGAGAAACAAACAAAAGCAGAAAAACAAAAAAACACTGAGACATAAAAGGCAGGGATATTGGTAGCACCTTAGTCTCCCCTCACAATCTTCAGGTATGTTTGGTCATAACCAAGCGTTGTATTGGTGGATTCCAATCATGGGCAGGCGTCAGGTGTACTTGCAGAGCTGACTGACTTGCAGAAAGTGCATAGAAAATGTATCCAAACTATAGTATTTCAAGCATATAAAGAGCTCTAATGAGTGGGTGAATTAAAATAAGTCTGAAAGGTTCTTCAGTTCTAACAAGGAACCTGAGTGATCCACTGAATCCAGAGTTATCTGATCTCATTGTGGTTGTGTTTCGATCAGACACCAAGTCTGAAAGAAAGTCTTTTGTTCATCTGCTGAACCAAAGAGAGAATCTAGGGGCGGTCAGTCACAGAATCTGCCTTTTTAACAAATTCTGAGCCAAACCTTGCATTTTTTGTGTGCTTTAGAACTAACAGAGCAGATTTTAGTGGGAAAAGTTGGCATGAGCCAGGAATGCGTCGCTGTCTGTTATGAAGCACATGTAAGGCGTTTATAAAGCACAGTTTAGGCATTAGTGGGCAGTATGTTCAGCAACTCTTTGGGTAAAATAACCGGGGTTCAGTGGATTCCTGCAGCAGATCAAAAATAAAGAAAAAACATTCCTCTCAGTTGTTTTAAAATACATATTAATACCTCATAGTATATTTTTGAATAGCAGTTGTTCCATATTACAGCTACCTGATTTATGCAATTTCTAAAACATAGTTAGGTCTGCAGCTGTTTTGTGTAAGGATTTCTATTTACATAGGCTGCAGACATACAAACCAAAGCCTGATCACTCGAGACAGATCTGACAAATCTGAAAACAACAATACTAGCTCCTGAGGTCAGTCTTTGGCTTGGTAAACCTCCCTGCAGAGTTTCTCCAAAGACTTTCAGGCACACTTTCTTCTTTCCCAGTGATCCTGTTATCCTTCATTCTTAAAAATCCATAAACACATTTTATAACCCATAGAGGTTGAACAGATCACATCTGTTATTTTTATGAGAATAACAGCTAAACTTTGGGAAAGGCCAAGTTGAAAATGATGCAAAGATCCTTTTTTCTCATTCTTTCAATCAGACACAAAACCTGTTTATCTGTAATCCCAGTCAAATTTTTTATGCTAAGATTAATGTAAAAACAAGCACAAAGAATATTGTTTTCCAGGTTTTCAAGGTTAATTTCAATAACAATAATAATTGATACTTTATTGATCCCACAATGGGGAAATTCTTCCTCGCATTTTGACCCAGCCCCTGGGGGGAGTGGTGAGCTGCAGACAGCTGGCTGGGGAGAGCGGGGATCAATCTGCCAACCCATCGGTTGTTGGACGACTTGCTCTACCATCCGTGCTAAACCGCCGCCCAACTATTGCTTTAAATTAATTATTTGTACCATCGGTACTTGCTTGTTTTGGTCCTATTGTGATTGTAAACAGCTAAGTACCCTTTTTCCGCGCTTGTGAGATGATGTCAGCGGCGCTCTTGCTCATGACACGGGTCACATAAAGAGGACAGTTGGTCTGGCTGGCGATGGTGACAGCCCGAAACACGGCCTCGGCCTCCAGCTGCAAAAAAAGATCACACACAGCAGCTGACTTGAACACGCCACAACAAAAGTTTTACATCCGTTTAAGCAAAATGACAATCAGGCACATAATATAAATATTGCTACATGGCAAAAAAAAAAAAATGCTCATGCTGTAACAAATTGAAGATAGTCATTGGCAAATACATTTTAAAATGAATCAAGTAAGAACATGAGCAACAAGTGTATTTATTTATTTTTTTCAAAAAATTTAAAAACAGTCAGTCAGCAATGATTTTCAACACTTTTACTTTTGATTATTACATTTCAGATTCTACATTTTTAAAATCAAGATATTTGACCTAAAAAATGACTTTTCACAATATTACTGTCTGGAGATGAAGAAACCGGGTTGCTTTGTAATTTGAAAATCCAAAATGTCCATCAACTCCATCAAAAATGTTATGTTATGAGACTTAATGTAGAGCAAAATTACTCCACTGAAAAAAAAATGAAAAAAAAAATTCAAGTATTGCTTTGGTTTTGACTAGGGAAAGCAGGAACGTTTAAACACAGCACCTCTAATGTGTTCAAAACCACATGCATTTAACAAGAGCAATGTGTGGGAAGACCGGTCAAAATACGGTCACAGTCGATAATGAGAAGCAGACTCTTCCTTTTCTAAAAGAACATTTGTATTTTTAACACATTTTCAGTGTGTTTGTGTATGTTATACCTCTTCTGGCCTGCTCAGAACGTGTCCCTCTGGTCCTGTGATACCCATTTGGAGCATCCGGGCTTGCTCCTATCGAAAAGAAGCCAATCCGTTACTCAGCATACAGAGACACTGCATTGTGTGTAACACTAGCATCCCAATCTTCTTTGGTTTATAAGCTGGAGCAGATGGAAAGTGATCGTCACGCTTTGGAACAATGGTCTGTCTCTGCGTCTGTCTCTTCTGTCGGAGTGATGCACACAAGCAGTAACTTTGCCATCTTGGTCAGGCCACACACAGACATCTGTGGGAACCTTCTAAAAACCCCACACATACGCAGACAAAGCTGCAGTACATGAAGAGGCAACAATGACTATGTCGGGGGCAGCCTTGGTGCAGTGGTAGGGCAGTCGCCCCATCATCGTAACATTGCAGGTTCAATTCCCGCCTTGCACGCCCATGAGTCAAAGTGTCCTTGGACAAGACACTGAACCCCACATTGCCTCTGGTGGTAGGCGGGCGCCTGTGTTTGGCAGCAGAGCGGCCACCAGTGTGGGTGAATGGGTCTTTGACTGTAAAGCACTTTCTCCTTTTAGGTAGAAAAGCGCTATATAAGTATACGCCATTTACCATTTATGTCAGATGGAGATTTTATGAAGCTTCGTTTAAGCTGACCACTCAAATCACAATAAATACAATCACTTCTATCACCTTTTCAAAGTAATATTTAGTCCTATGTTTCTACCTTTCAAACTCTTGAGAGAGTGGGGAAGGAAAAGTTCCTTCAGCCCTAAGCTACGTTCACAATGCCCTCAGTAAGGTGCGTTCAAGCCACCACTTCCAATGACAAGTCTATGTAAAGGTGTGTTACAGGCTTTAACGTTCAAAATTCACCTAAAGCTGCATTTTGCAGTTTGCATGATTGAATGACTGAAATATTTCACGCTAGTTAGTTTTAAGGCATAAGTATGCGTGTGTGAACACTATCTGTTTTGTGTACATGTTGACATGTGGACATTTTTGCAGCTAACAGGTGTGTTGATAACATTTGAGTGTGTGTGGACAGGCCCCGCCCTTTTTGGTACTACATCTGAACCTTACCGTAATGATAAACAACCAGTAAACTTGTTGCTTTATGCTGCTTCATGGTCTTATCCCCCCTTCCCTCCCATTATCACTCTCCTACCCCCCTCTCTCTCTAACATCCCTCCCTTTTTCTTCCCTTCTTTCCTTTTCCGTCCGGTCCAACACCCAAAATTTTCAAACATGGTTGAAATTAATAAAGTTTGGCCTCAATTACAAAAGGGGTTTATTCAGGTTTATGGACAGGACAAGTTAGAAAAAAAGAAAAAAAATTCACCTAAAGCTACCCAAGTTTCTATGACTCTTTTGGGCTCTATGTACAAAATGTGTGGCAATTAAACACGTGTTGAAAGTTATCCCCAGTCAAACTTTGACCGTTCAAGAACACCGTGCAAACTGCATGACACATTTATTTGTGTAATTTATTTCCTGCTGACTGTCTTTGATGAACACAATTCCAAAGCAGTGTGGGGAAAATGGTCCAGTATAATTGTGTGTTATTATGTTTGTGTGTTCAAGCTGTAATTTATCATTAGGTTATAATAAGCTGTTTTATTGACAGATCTGTATGTTTTCTGGGAGAAACCTGTCTCTAAACCTCTGGAGATAATGTGGCCTAACAACCTTCATAAAAAAAAATAAAAAGGCATGAAAAGGTTGTTTTTCTATGGAGGGATTTCACTAACAAATTTAAATGAGGATCATGGTGGATGTGCTGGCTGTTGTTACAAAAATAACAGTTTTCTTATGTTAAAGCTTTAAATGTGTCATTTCATACAGCCAGTCTTGCTTTAAGGGACATTTTAGAATGAATTAAAGCTTTCCTGCTAATTTTTCAAAGCCACACTAACAGCTTTTCTCACAAACAGGTGGATCTGAGTTCTAAAGTCTAACATAAAAATCTGGTAACAGCAAGTTCACAAATGTTTCTAGACTTACAGCTGATGGAAATCAGAGCGGGACCAGATAGGGGAAGTACTGTGAATCAGATCCAGCATGCGTGCAAGGTGAGGAAAACCAGGCATGGTGTGGAGTTCTGACTAATAACAGTTGATTTACTTTAATTTGTCCTCACACGGCAGAACCTTGAATAAACTACGCCCACACATTGATGACCCACAGGAAACTATCTCCCTCTCATCACTGACAGTGTGTTTAGTCTGTGGGTAAAGAAATGCACAGTGATAAGGCTCCTCTAGAAAAACGGACTCAAGTCAAATGAATCAAATTTAACATACACAAATTCATGAAGAGAAAAAGAATGTCATGTCAAACACAGAAGATGGGAAGCTTTCAACGCTACCTCTGCAATGATCTCTCCGTTTTCAGCATGGACCTGAACAATGCCCCCCTTCTCTGCCAGGAAGGTGAAAATCTCATAGAGCTGCAGGAAAAGACCAAAAATGTACTTTTAAAATGCAGCCCAATTGTTTAGGCAAGAACAGAGTGTTACTTTTGGTCTAACTCAAAAAGCCACAAAGTAACCCACAATTTCAATGATGTGTTCTATGACACACTGCAATTAGTCTGTGTGGTCTCTAGAAACGGAGGGATGATCTCAAGTCGTTGCCATGTTACTGTGCCATACTTTCTGAGCGAGCTGCTCTATTTTAGCCGCCTCATGTGCTCCTCTGGTAACTGAATTAGTGAGAGAACAGTGGGAAACAAAGACCTCATACCAGCTGGACTTCTTTATTTTTCAACCAGGACTCTGATGATGCAGCTTAGTTCAGGGTAATTCCTGAACTAAATCATTTTTCATCACTTTGGACTAAAAACTCTGGTCAAATCATGTGATCACCACTTTTAATAACTTGACTTTCAAAGAGCTTTTTGTTAGATTGCAATCATCTTTTAATTTCTTTTTTATCTTTGTTACCACTGATTGTTGCAAATGCATGGTACTTTTTGAGTGACACGTGGACTGTGTGTTTACAGGTTAATAATAAAATTATATTTCTCAAATTCCACAAAAAATTTCACAAAATGCTTATTTCTTCTGAATTCCCCCCATCTCTCATTTCTAATAACAATGAGTAAAATACTCTGAATTTTTGATGGCTATAAAACATGCTTCCATAATGCGATTATTTACTGACTAGAATGACATTTTAGCAATACATTTTCATGCTAAAATAAGGGTTCTACCCTACCCTTATACTTCTTTACGTTGATAAAAAAAAATTATTGTGTTCTTTGTATCTTTGTGAAATCTTTGGGACTTAAACTCAAATTGAATGTATTTATTTTTTTACCTGGCTGTTGCTCAGCTGGTAGTAGTCCTTGTAGGCCATATAGACCTGGAATGAGTTCACTCCTGTAAAAATGTAATACATTGTAAAAAGGGGAGAAAAAAACATAATAATTAGACCACATTCCACCCTAGCCATCTAAATATATAATATACAGTACTACAGGGGCAGCACTCCCCCATAAAAGTCTGTCAGCCTATTATTTACGTACTGAAAAAGAAGACTGATCGCAAGAAAAGGGAAAACTACTCAAGATTATTCAAGCTACTTGAGAAAGATGTTGCCCTAAAGATCTTCATCCCAGTTTCCCAAATAAAGATAAAGCTAACATGGAAGTTCCCAGGTGGGTTACCCACACATTTTACTAGTATTGTTTCTTCAAGTGTGCTGACAAAATAAGGAGATGCCATTACTGCCAACCTTTGTCCTTGATGAGGCTGTCCACTTCCTGCTTCACGCTGTCATTCCAGTGGGTGATGTCCACATGGAGAGAGTAGTCACAGCAAGCTTTCTCATCTGCCCACTGCCTCCATTGGTCATAAGCCTCCATCAGGCTGGTTCCGGGCTCTGGTATCACATGGTCCACTGGTCCAGATACATGGAAGGGAATAAGAAAAAGGAGGGAAATAAGTTAGCGAGAGATTTATTAGGATGTAGCAGTTATTATGCAGGAAGTGGAGACATGAAAGGATTGAATTGAATGAACAGTGATGAAGAAGAAAGTGCCATCATGTATAGTTATAGTTTTCTTGTTTTGTTGACAATGATGAGAAAATCTAAGTTTTGAGTCTGTTCTCTATAGTTTCCATGATTAATAATATAAAGCATATTCACAATATTCAAGGTCTATGTCAAAACCATGACTGTTGCTCTCCGCTTTATACTGGCAGGCAACAAATCTATATACATCAGTGTGTACTCCTTTTATTTGTTTACCGTATGTCCAAAACTTAAAGGAAGGTTTTTAGAATAAAGAGCACACCATTTTACTAGCTAAATAAGGATGCAGTGCAATATTCACATCTATGGTTTTTCTTAGGGATCTCACTGCAGCTTTGTCAGCACTGGGTGTTACTGAGTAGTGTAGAGGAAGGTTAGCAGCATCTTGTTTGCTCCAGGACGTATATGTAGTAGCCATTGATTGTATATGAGAACTGGACAGAGTGAGTGTGACTTCACCCATGGACAAAGGCTTGCTTTTGGTTCCAAGGACATAAAGTCAATTCAGTCACAATTTTTTCGTGATATGAACACAGTAAGCAGTGAGCAGTATATGGTCCGAGTAGGTCTGAGTCAACAACTCCATGGCAACCACTTGCCAATCATAAGTGAGCTTGTTGGAAGTCCACACCCCTTGAAAGTGGGCTTGGGAGAATCTATCAATTAAATATTTTGAACGTTCCACACGACACCACATACTTTTATTCAGGTATCGGATTTGCCAGTTTATAACTTGAATAACTTGCACTACGGAAACAATACTAAGAAAACGGATGAGCAAGAACATGTTAAAAAAAGGTAGCGGAGCAAGAAGGGTTATTCTGACAAATAGAATAGAATGAGTAACACCAGCTTTTTTCTCCATAGAAGTCTATGGGATTTTGGTTTTTTGGGACCATTGGTACTTACTTCCTCTTTGGAACGTGAGAAGGGAGGGGCCACCCAATCATACACAGTGAATGACAGTAGTGCATGTGGAACTAATAGGATAGGAGGGTCAAACATGCTCATGCTAGTGATCGGTTGCATTTGTCATGGGTCAGTATCACAACAGTGTAACATTTATTTTCACAAAAGATGAACTTCATAGAATTGTGTAAGAGTATATTACATTTTTGAAATAGCACTGGGGTTTATACTAATAGTTATTATTTATAAAAACATATTTATAAATATATTTTTGTTCTAAATCATTGTTTTAAAAATCAACAACAGTTTGGGAAGTTGCTCTGGAAATACTCATTAACTATTTGTGTTCCTTTAATCTCTACATTTCCCTTTACCTTCTGCCAGTATAAAACATTCAGGGATATTTTCCGGATCCCTGCTACAGAAAAGGCATTCAAAAACTAAAACTGGAGAAGGCCAACAGGCAGACGGCTGAAATGAATGGTCATGTTAACACTCTAATGGTTGAATTTTTGCCACCTAAAAAATGTTGACAATTTAAACATAGTTTAACTAAAAAAAATCTTAACCAACACTTTTTCTCAGATTGTTATCACTATCTTTCTGCATCCTACTCAGCTATTACCAAAGAAGGATGCTTGCCTGGCATCTGCCTATCCTTATAATCTCATTTAAAACAGCTCAATCTGCTTATGATAATAGGATGCCAAGCCAGTAACGGCAGTGGCTTGCACACTTTGAAGAACATTTGTCAACAATTCAACAATACTTAAGAAAAACACAGTTACTTGGTTCAATAATCACCGGAAATATATTTTTTCCTAACATGTATCAAACATCTGAAGGGAAAATGATACTTAATAAAGCAGTCTTTACCACTTTCTCACGCATTACCCTCTGCAATATAATCTCCTAATGAATGGAGCCCATAAATGCTACTGTAGCACGCCTGTTAGTGCCGTTTTAAACAAAGAGACATACAGGCAGGCTGAGAGCAGAGCAGCAGCCCACATAAAAGCGGTTTAATGAAACTGTCGTTTACGATAGCCATTGGATGCGACTGTCTCTAACCTACATCCATGCAGGCATGCAGGCACCCTTTGGTGTCCTAATTCCATGGGTGCACAGTTGCACTATAAAACCCCCTCTACTCCTGCTCCAGACATTCAGTGTTTTGTGTTCTCTGTTCTTTGGCGAGTTGCCCATAACAGCCCCGAACTTCCCTCAGCCTTTTTAGCTTCTCTTGTCATCTGTTTTGGTTTTAGCCCTCCTTAACTCATCACTGTGCTCTCCATTTGGCCGAGGTCCCTGCCTATAATCTCTGCGTGACATCTTCCCTTTCTGCTCTCACCGATCATGGTCGTTCCACCAGCGAGGGCAGCCTTTGATCCCTGAGCGAAGTCATCCACAGTTGTGGTTCCACGGTACGGCATCTGGAAGTGTGTGTGGATGTCAATGCCACCTGGGATCACCATTTTCCCATTCGCCTCGATGGTCTTAACGCCACCGGGAACAATGAGGTTGTCTCCAATCTGCCTGGAAATTAGACATAAATGTACACATTTTATGATTATACTCTAACACAAAAAAATAAAGATTGTGTAACATTTTAATCTAAGAAAATAAAAATCTATCAAAGTGCAGCTAAGAATCCACTTCAACTTTTCACAGTGATTTGAGTTTATAGTCCCACTCCAATCATATTTTGATCTATTTTAAACCATTCCCAGGGGTCTTTAAATTATGATCATGACATTTTTATAAAGGCAAATATGACATCACCAATTTCCTGAAGTGAGAACCTAATAAAAATGAACATTTTATGAGGACTTTTATGAATCCACTGTTTTCTGAAGATGAAAACTTGGACAGTTTATAAAAATAAATTAAAATACATGTTTTTCACATGGCAAGTCATTCAAGCGTTAAACATTGTGGTCTATATTTGCCAAACTAGCGCGCATCGAGGCATGTTGCTACCTGATCTGTAACTGCTAGTTTTGTGCATGCGTGGAACTGATCGGATGGCCGTTACAGATTGGGTAGCAACTATGCAAACTGGTGTTCTGCAGAGACGTCTGGGGCATTTCTAGGGCGATAGATTTTCAGGATTGTAGAATTGGACACCCATTAAATAGTGAATAGTGAAGGAATTTGGACACAGCCAAACAATTAAAAATGACATTTAAACGAAGAGTTTCTATAGTGACAACATCGTGAATCTAGCCACGTCTGGAAGAGCACCTTGTTACCATGTCAACATATCAACATGGTCTGTTTTTCAATAAAACCTGTTCAGACTTTACAGAGAAAGTGAGCCAGTCAGAAAGACAGGCAGAGAGCCAGAACCTCTAAGGGTTTGCCAACAGCTTAATAGAGCTGAAGGTGAGTGGATGTTTATTATGCAACACCATGAGGCTTTCTGTGAATTATTCTCTCTGAGCTATTTTACCGGGGACAAAGAATCTACAGAGGGAAATGAATGGGGAGCTGTAGGTCCAGTTCCAATTACCTCAGTCTGGCTTTGTGATTTTGAAGCAAAACTAAGAAATAGTTTAGCTAATAAACCATTTCCCTCCTATGGCATCTCAGATTAAGTTCAGAAAAAAAACATTATTGTTAAATAAGGTTTTTTTTTATGTCATTGTGGTCCATCGGAATCCTCATAAAATACTGATTAGAGCAGTAACTTTTAAAGGTTTCTGAAAAGACGAAAACAAATCAAAAGTTCTTACTTGATGAGGCCATCTTCCATGTAGATATCGGCATGGAAAGACTGGTCGTCGTTCACAATCCTGCCGCCTTTGATCAGAAGCCTGTCGCTCTGAAAGAAAAGAAGAAACAAAAATAGATGAGTGGTTAGGATGCAGTCTGGCTTAAAGTGACGTTGAATAAAAATAAACTACAGTAAGATCAACTATGCGAAGGCATTATTGTGTAACATCTAGTTACTTTTCAATGCTTCAGGCTACAATATCTCCTCTTTTTCTGCAATGAACAAGGCTTTATTCACAAACTCGTCACTGGAAACAGATGATTATGTTTGGAAGTATTTCTCCGTGCAAACACATCAAACGCAGTTTGGCTACAGACCACCCAGTGAGTCTGTCTGGCCATCAAAACAACCTATTTAAAGGAATATTTATCAGAAATATGAAATGAGAGGAAACTCTGGGTTGTTAGCTTTAACCTTCAACGGCAAAGGGTGATGACATTGAAAGACGTTCTGAATATTTTTGGTACATATATACTGTATAAAACCAGTTCTTTGCCTCTAATATTTATCACAGCTCATCTATGTTTGCTAAAAGCTACATTCAGCCTGATGACCAGCATTTAAATGCAGGAAAGGCCTTCTAAAAGCTCATGTAGCTACAGAGCTTTCTTTACAGTCAACATCTAAAGTGACTGTCAACATTATTGTTAAAGGAAACTGTATGCTGTTGCTGAGAGCAGAGCTCATGCAGCTCTAAAGCATTAATCAGGCTCCGACAACTTGACTTTTTTAATGTTGTTATGCAACAAATCAGCTGCGGAAGTTGAACTCTGCATAATCCTTTCATCCAACAGACCACGTAAAACATGTAGGATTTAGGAATGTGATTTCAGGAATCTCCCCGTTCTGGGATAAATACAGTTCTATCTTATTTATGTGCTACAAAACTGGAAAAACACTCACCAGTGGAGCAATTCAGTATTATTTTATTCCAGTCTGGGTATCACAATGGCATTACATAGTCAGGCACCATACTGTTGCTCCTGTCACACCCCATGGGTGTGTTGTTGCCGTGGGAACAGGTTGCTACAAGAGGAGAAACTGGCTTTTCTAAAATTGTCTTTCTCTCGAACTGAGCAGGGGGCATCAGAGAGGGATTGTCAGTTTTTTGGCAGATTGTCAGTAGAACAGCAGCTTAAAGGGTTCTGGGCAAACATTGAATTTAAACCTGATGTTTAGATGCTTTAATTAGCGACACAAAAAGATATGTTAATACAATACATCTAAGAACGGAGAACATGATAGAGGCAACTAATACCTCCTCATCATGATTTCAGTTACCTTAATTATTCTTGACTTTGCAATTTAAAAACTACTTTTGTTTATGATCCAGAACCAATTAAAAAGATCAGATAATACAGATCTGAAAAAAATGTAAAGGCCATGGTAAAATTATGAGCATCTCTGATTGCATAGTTTATAGGTTTTATGGTTAATTACCTTATTCATAGTTTAATAATTCAATTTATTTATGATTAATTAATGACTAATTACTTCTTTTGTATCTATTAACCAATTTGGCATTTCTTGAATGTACTTAAAGAAGAAACAACATTTAACCATTTATTTAAAAAAGTCTTTATTTACACAAACTAAATGGTTAAAATAACTACAAGTTGCTTGGCTTTACTACACTCAATTATGCAAAAAATAATGTTTCGATTTGAAAAACTTCTCAAAATAATGTTTTTTTTTTATCTGTTCCAGCAGCTCAGATAAGGTTTAATGGCCTATACCCATCACTTTCATCATGATTCCAAAGTCAGAGGGTTTTGGATGAGGTTCAAGTTGGGTAACTGTCATGCAAGTCCCTAAGGTATTTCATCCACACACACAAAAAAACATTCCATGGAGTTAAGTAGTACTGTTGAAGCTTTAGGAAGCCAGTTTTCTTCCATTGACACTTTCTCCAGGTCTGGCAATTTTTTTTTCAAACTCATTTATGTTTTTTATCCTTCCTTCAAGTAGCAGAGGGCTTTTTCCAGCTTATACTTCTCGATTTCTGCTCTACAGTGAGATCAGAAACATTCTCTTTACCCCAGCTGCCCTCTGACTTTCCATATAGGTCATGTTTGAGTGATATTGGACTGATCTGAGGCCGTTTGACATTTTTAAAAACTAGTTTTTGCTGTTTTTTTTCATTGATGTCTCTTGCGTTACCTTGTTTTTAGGAACCGTGGTATTCAACATTTTAGGAATGGAAGCCACTTCAGTCAGAATTGAATGGCTTTCAATGGCGTTTGTGCTTTCAGTGATACTATGTGTGAGTTTATGTAAGAATTCAATAGACATTGAAACAGAATACAGAATCTCATACAAAAATAACACACAGCAAGCTGAGCTTTGTGCTTAAGTGTTTTAGATAAATTAATTTCTTTAGATATAGGGATTTTGGAATTATGTTTCCACTTGAATTTTGACTAAATACACTCTTAAAGTTGTATGCACTTTAAACCTTTAACTTCATCGGAACATGCCATTTTAGTCATTTTGGTTGTGACTTTGAAGGCTTTCTTAAGCTGCAAAAAAACTCAAGTGCAAGTGTGTTTGATTTAAAAACACTGAATATCAAATCACTATTTACAAAAAAATAAAATAAAAAATCCACATCAAATTAACAAGTTCAGCCTTGTTATCTCTTCCACATTTTCCCATGACCATGTGTGTGCAGCAGTTCACACCCCTGGCCTTGCAGCCAAAGTTTCATCACTGCAGACAGGGAAAGGGTATAAAAACAGTTTTCACTTACGTATAAGATTGCTAAATATTAGGAAAGCTCATACACTTAATCTCATTGTATTTGTAAATGGCGGTGATGTGTGTGGTGATGGAGCACATTGCAACCAAACCCAGAATCTGCATGCAGCCCCACCCTGAAGCCTCCCATAGAAACACACAGTCATCGACTCCAGCACACATCACAGTGCTGAGCTCGCTGCCCTAAAACTGTCACTCATTCGCTCACAGACAGCCCCTTCCAATACAGAGCACAGTTGAAAAGCATCAGCACTACCTTCCTCTGAGCTTTAATGCTGCCTTTGATTATTTCACATTATTTTAGAATCAGACATCAGACAATTATAATGTTCAAAATCAGCAACCACAAAAATAAAACTGCTGTTTTTAGTTTGTAAAATGTTTAAATTACGGAAACGGCTTTGTTTTCTGAAACTGAAATGATATAGTTCAGTGGTTCCCAAACATTTTCTGCAGGGCCCCCCTTTCTGAAGATTAGAATATTTTCGAGCCCCCCCACACTGACACAAACATACAAATCCTTTGTTTCTAAACTCTGCCGCGCCCCCCCTGCAATAACCCGGGCCCCCCCTAGGGGACGCGCCCCCCAGTTTGGGAACCACTGATATAGTTATTACAGGTATTGAGGAGTAAAACTCGAGGTGGGGAAACTCAGTAGCTTAACAGATTTAAAGATTTTTCTTTGTCAGATATATGGCACTGCAGTCAAGAGTATGCCCTCGTGCATGGCTGACTGACTTACTGATCCGCTCAGTAAGAGGAATGCTGAAAGTTACGCTTCCATTTGCAGACCTCTGACTCATGACAAAGTCCAAGAAGGCATGTTCATATAACAATCAATACCTTTTTATTAACTAGCTGGATGGAAAATGGAATGCATCCACCCCCGTTTCTAGGTGGAGAAAACAGCTACAGTCTGCAAAGCTAAAAGCATCAATAAAATTGAAGCAAAGAGTTGGTTGGACGCTTTCGAAAATCTGCAGTATTTTTCACACTATAAGTTTCACTTAAAAGCCTTATTTTTTTCAAAAAATAATCTGGAGCACATTATATGGATAATTCTGGTTGTGATTACTGATGTCGAAGCCATTTTGAAATAAGCACGGTGCTCTATCTGCTTTTTTTTTCGAGTTGAGAATAAGGTTGGGTGTTTCTGTGACACCATCAGTCATGCCGTCAGAAACTTTTCTCATCCACCTGTCAAAACAACATTGTCTGTTCCTATGAAATGTGACTCTCATGGCTTCTTAGCCGTCACATTACTGAAGTTAATGCATCTGCCCTCTTCTGTGGTCATGGGAAAAAACCCAACCGTTTGCTTCCACATAACAGGACGGGACTCAGAAGTCAGAGCAATAACGCTGTCTGGATTTTTCTCACTGTACCTATTGTCTTATTAATAATAATAATAATAATAATAATAATAATAATAATAATAATAATAATAATAATAATACATTTTATTTAAAAGCACCTTTCAGGGAACCCAAGGACACTGTACAAAACAATGGTCAAAAATAATCATTAAAAGCACAATAAATAGTAATTGACAGAAAATCAAAAAGTGAATCAAAACAAACAACACAACATGCATTGTAAAACAAGTGCAGATAAAAAAAACACATATTATTACAGCTTCATAAAGTTGGTCCTTACACAAGTAATGCAGGTAAATATCTCAATTACTGTAAATCATCGTCTGTATGGAGAACTGGACTGAGTGACTGTGACATAACCTATAGAAAATGTTTTACTTATTTTCGCGATATGGACGTGACCATGGTGGAACCGGACAGCGAATTGATGTAAGTTGTTCTGAGTTTTTGTTTCTATGGCAACCAACCACTCTCACTAATCAAGTGTACATACAAGTGGACTTGTAGGAAGTCCACATCCTTAACGCTTGAAAGCAGACTGTTAATCTAACATTTTGAACTTTAGATGCAAGACCATATACTTTTATTTAAACATCTGATTGGCCAGATTATAACCTAAATACCTTGCACTACAGAAAACGTTTTATTAAAAAAAATAAGATTAGCAAAAACATGTTAAAAGAAAGGTATCATAGCAGGAATGGTTATTTTAACACAAAGATTTGACAGAGTAATAGCTGTTTATTCCTGAATGGAAGTATATGGGATTTTAGCTTCTTGAAACCACAGAATATTATTTGCTGTTTGGAACGCGAGGCGGGAAAGGGTTACTCAGTTCAGTTCTCATAAACAGTCAAAAGTGTAAAAAAATATATGTTTTTCTAAAACTCTGCAAAAAAGCTCCAAAAACACCATGTAATTGATTATATTCTGATTTGTTTTCATCATTAACCCACAAAGGGAGTCTTTAATTTTTTACTAAATCTATATTAGCTAAATGTTTGGCATCTTTATTGCTTATAGACAGGGTGTGGCCTTTAACTTTCCCAATTATTAAATATGTTATATAATATTTTATAGATTTATATGTAATAAAAATCTCACGTATTTTCTTACAATTTTATTAAAAACGGACAACCTTAAAACCGTAAATAGCCTCTTAGGGTGTATTCAGACTGAAAAAAATGCGAGTCCTGTTTGCGCTCCAAAGCTTCCTCTGGAGCATCACACCGTCTATGCATGATGTAAAAGCCAGTGCAGTAATGACCCACAATCAGATTAAACTGTTTACATGCACCACGATCGGATTAACAATTGGCATAACCAACCCATCTCAATCGGAAGGAATATTGATCCGAATGAGTTTGATCGGGGCAGAGTATTTTATCATTTAGTTTAAATGATAGATTTTTATTCTGATCAGGCGTTTATTGCAATTACTTTTGTCCATGTAACCGCAGTTCTTGTGGTGTTATGGCATTGATTTTATAGAGAATTCCAAACTTCAAGGTAGCTTTAAGGATGCCGTCAGAGCAGCGCTGGGCACGTGCTGCGTAACATGACACAAAGAAGCGTTTTTAGAGGTGTTAAAATAAATGCTCTAAAAATATTTGGACACTTTTGTCTGCATGATAACACGACAATCGTTGCTCATCTTTTGCAACATTTCTACTCGGTTTACGCCACGTGACTACCAGCTATGTTGGCTGTTTTGGTTATTCCACTCTGATTGTAGTCAGACTGAGGAATCTCAGAGCGAACCGAAGATCAGTCCGATTGGAAACAAAATCGAGACGAGACTACCGAGACCAAACTCGAAAGATGATGACAAGAAAAACAATTATGTAGACAGATCTTACAGTCTGCAAGTGGATGGCTTGGAGTGGAGCCGAGCAGGTAGCTAGCAACTCTAGCCCCTACATCACCACTTCAAACATTGTCTACTCCGGATATAAAACAATTTTGAAAAAAAAAAAAAAAAACATCAGAAATGAAATTTTAAGCTTAATTTTCTTTATCCCTTGTGCTATCCTATGGGGTCACGATGACCATTGACGTGTTCTCCCTACCATGATAAAGGTGGATACAGGTGGAGAGGATTTCATGTAATCCATGGAAACCAGTGAAGATCAAAAATCATTGAAGAAAAATGGTCCAGAGCACTGTCTAGTGGGTCAAGATGACCAAACTCCCAATGTTAAAGTGCCTAGGATAGCACAAGGGTTACAGCGGGGAAAATAAGTATTGAACACGTCAACATTTCTCTCAAAAAACATATTTCTAATCGCGCTATTGACATGAAATTTTCACCAGATGTCCGCATCAACCCAAGTAATGCACACATAGAAAAAAATCCAAACATTTATGTCCATAAATGAAGTTATGTGTAATAAAGTGAAATGGCACAGGGAATAAGTATTGAACACGCTTACTGAAATGTATTTAATACTTAGTCCAAAAACCTTTGTTGGTGAATACAACCTCAAGACGCCTCCTGTATGGAGAAACCAGTCGAATACATTGCTCAGGTGTGATTTTGGCCCATTCATCCACACAAACTGCCTTCAAATCTTCAAGGTTCCGGGGGTCTCTTCTGTGAACCCGGATCTTCAGTTCTTTCCAAAGATTTTGAATTGGATTCAAGTCTGGTGATTGACTGGGCCATTCTAGCAGCTTTATTTTCTTTTTCTTCAACCAGTTGAGTGTTACCTTGGCTGTGTGCTTGGGATCGTTGTCTTGCTGAAAGATCCACCCTCTTTTCATCTTCAGCAGCCTGACAGATGACAGCAGATTCTGATCAAGAATGTCTCCATACTTTTCTCCAGTCATTATTCCTTCAATGATATGAAGTCTACCAGTACCACATGCTGAAAAACAGCCCCACGCCATGATGCTCCCACCTCCAAACTTGACTGTTGGTATGGTGTTTTGGGGGTGATGTGCGGTGCCGTTTTTCCTCCAAACATGTTGTGTCTTATGACATCCGAAAACTTCAATTTTGGTCTCATCTGACCAGAGTATCTTCTCCCAGAAGGTCATGGGTTTATCCAAATGTTGTGTCGCAAACTCCAAACGAGCTTCAACGTGCTTCTTCTTCAAAAATGGAGTCTTGCGTGGTGTGCGTGCATGGAGGCCATGGCGGTTGAGTGCATTACTTATTGTTTTCTTTGAAACAACAGTACCTGCTGATTCCAGGTCTTTCTGAAGCTCTCCACGAGTGGTCCTGGGCTGTTGGAGAACCCTTCGGATGATTGTTCCGACTCCTCTGTCTGAAATCTTGTGAGGAGCACCTGGCCGTGGCAGGTTTATGGTAATGCCGTGTTCTTTCCACTTCCGGATGATGGCCCCAATGGTACTCACTGGAACTTTCAGAAGTTTAGAAATGCGCCTGTAACCAATGCCTTCAGTGTGTTTTGCAACAATAAGGTTGCGTAGGTCTTTGGACAGCTCTTTGCTTTTACCCATCATGCAATGCTTCTTGTCTAAAACCTTGCTGGTGAGAAACCTTTTTAAAAGGCATCAATCAAGACTATACCAGCTGATATTACTTTGCACTAATAGGGGGCAGGTTAACCTTCTGAATACTGACAAACTCCAGCTGCTTTCTTGGCTTGCCAGACCTTTTTACCCCTCCTTTTCTTCATGTGTTCAATACTTATTCCCTGTGCCATTTCACTTTATTACACATAACTTCATTTATTTATTTATTTAGACATAAATGCTTGGATTTTTTTCTATGTGTGCATTACTTGGGTTGATGCCAACATCTGGTGAAAATTTCATGTCAATAGCTCGATTAGAAATATGTTTTTTGAGAGAAATGTTGACGTGTTCAATACTTATGTTCCCCACTGTATATATGTCCTCCATCATGAGGAAAATGCCACAGAAAGATGTTAAAAACACCAAAAAAACACAATTTTAATTGGAGTGGGTCTTTGACAAAAACATTTTACTTTAACAAAAGCCCTTTCCATTCCACAGGAAACGGTCATTTTCTGTTACACAAGCCACGAGTAAGCAAAAATAGATGACAGGATGTTGTTCTCATACTGCAATGCTGATGCCCACTGACAGCTTTTTTTCCACCTCAGCCACATTGGAAGGGGAGGCGCTCATAAACCGGAATACAAATGACATAATTGCCATTTTGTGCTGGTTAATTAGTAAGGATGGTCCAGGAAAACCACACAACCACAAAATAGGTCACAGAGCCGAGGAGGATGTTACGGGAGACCTCCATTACTGAAGTGACAGCACCTCTTTGTGTGGGCGGAGGGAGCTATGGCGAGGCCGGCAGGGTCCAGTGGAAGAGGGAAGTCATCTTCTGTGCAGCGGCCATGTTGCCTAGCAATAAAAATATTTACTCTTTAACTGCAGATTCTGGAAGAGTACAAAAAAAAACAACAATGAAACTTTTCCATCTAAATGAATCGTGGAGACCTCTGCCAGCGCCAGTAAGGGAAGACCCTGCTTGTCTGGAGTCTTGTAATAGGCAGGGACAGTGAAATCTTGTTACCATGGTGATGGGAAGACTCTATCCGGATGGGGCCCGACAGGTCGGATTATCAACTCAACCAGTCAAGAGGGCTACGAAAAGCTTATCAGGGTGTTTTTTGATCAAGTCTGTGTCAGAAAGCATGACAAAGCAAACACAAGCTGTGTTTTCTTGCTTTGACAACAGGACTGTGATCGCCATGGTGATTCACACTGTATGGGTGGCCTTTGGGTATTGAGTTTGCCCTCAAGATAAAACTACTGCAGCAGAAAGGGTTTCGTTTTTTATTTTGTCAAGAGGAGCAGGTTTCACTTTTTGAAAGCAGTGGCTGTCTGCTGGACTTGCTTCAAAACCCGCAGATGCTTAATCCAACCGGAGAAGATTACTGGTGACATGTACCAGCCTGGAACCACACTGAAGCTGAAGCTGCTGTGAGGGAAGGAAAAGCCACACCTACCAGTCTGACATTCATTCCAGAAGGGAATAAACATGAAAGCAGCTGTGAGTGGATGGACAAATGACAAAGAATAGACTATGAGAGGAGAGTTTGAATAACGAAAATTAAATGTGTAAGTTTAAGCACACAGTAAAAAAAAAGTGTCTAACTTGCATTCATGCCAAACCATAATTTTGTCTCATCTCTTATTCCTTAAACAAAGTTAAAAGTGGTTTCATGTCAGAGGTTTGCTGACAGAGGACTGGGTGTATAGGATGCCCATAGCGGCACTTTTGGATGTGCACAGACTTTCCTAACTGCTAACATTTGCTGCACAAACTGCTACGGGATTCTGGGAAATGTCCTTCCTATAATAAAAGACATTTGTGATGTTTTTCTGAGCTAAACCACAGTAGTAAATTAAATTAGTGAAATTAAAAAAAAGTCAAAGTTTGGCTTGGATATATGATAAAAACTTTAAATGCTTTTGTGTTTTATAAATAAACTATTTTGCTTTCTTGTCACTAATTATTCTTTCAACTATAGCACACTAAAAATCATTACAAAAAAGCAGCGCTGTGACTACAACGGAGCTCCTTTTGCATAATATTAGATAAAGATATGATTAGATAGATAGATAGATAGATAGATAGATAGATAGATAGATAGATAGATAGATAGATAGATAGATAGATAGATAGATAGATAGATTAGATAGATAGATAGATAGATAGATAGATATAGATAGATAGATAGATAGATAGATAGATAGATAGATAGATAGATAGATAGATAGATAGATAGATAGATAGATAGATAGATAGATAGATAGATAGATAGATAGATAGATAGATAACATTAACACAAGTTGTCATTTAACCAATGAATATTTGTATCTGTTATTTGAGTTTTAAATAAAAACCATTTTATCAAGGTAATTCATAACAGAACTTTCATGTTAAAATACGTGGTCTGTTTTCATTTTTTTATTTCTATGAAAGAATAGATGTTTGGGGGTTAATTTTTATGCATATTAGAGTTGCTAGATTATTTGTATTGAATTGTGTCGTGTTTCTCGTGTGTTTTTCCCTTTGCTGGTGACTCACCTGGTTGTAGTTTGTAATCATCACACCTGTTCCTTATTTGTTAATTGTGCCTCACTATAAAAGTCAGAGGCTGCGGTTGTTCACTGCCATTCTCTTGCTTGCCTTGAATTGTTTTTTTGTTTTTGTGATTTTTTTGGTTAAATTTGGTCAAATTTGCATTTTGATTAATTTTGTTCGCTTTATGAAGTCCTTTAACTTCTTGTCATCTTGCTCTTAGTTTTCCTGTATGTGTAGAGTCAAAGTAGCAGAGAACATGGTCCTGCATTGTTTTGCTGCAAAACCAGCTAGGTTTTGTTTAAACAAGTTAGTGTTGGTGTTGAACATAAAAAACCCACAAATCTGCTTCTTTTATTAGGACACCTGTGTACAAAAGCGCATGCCTGGTCATCAATTCTGACTCTAAAATAAAACAGTTTAAGAAAAGTAAATTTTGTTTGGAGTGGTTAGATTCATCTGAGCTCAGCTTAGACAAAGCATGAAGGTTTTATTGACGGTGGCTTAGTTCTTTTTTAATTAACAATAGATTGATGGTTTTATGTTTATATCCCACAACTTTTTTTCAAGTTTTATCCTTATGGCTAATCCCTTTTTTGGTTTTATTTTGGTTTTGAGAAAAGTGCTATATAACAGTGCTAACTTTGATAGCTAAATCGTTACATTTATATCAGTAATTAAGTATAATCACATTTAATTTGCATAAATCTCATTTATTCAAATTCATAAGGGAGTTTACAGTTTGGGTGTGTGACTGAAACTAATGTAAAACATATTTAGATAAAGTGAGGATCAACAGGTGAACTGTTTCAGGTGCATTATTGCTTTGCCAGAAGATGACAGGAATAAATATTTGCAGACCCAAGTTAAGAAATGGTGGAAGGAGGAAAAGAATGATGGCATTTTTTAAAACTTACAGCATAAAATATGCTGCTTTGCAGGGAGATTGATCTAAGTGCAAACACACAAGTGCTAAAGACCTCTTCTCTCTCCCATCTAAATGTCTTCACCGAATGTGTTTGCATCTCTGATATAAGGTAAATGATTTGTGATACAATGAACCCAGTTTCATGACTGCTTTTGATGCAGTATTTTAAAGATTTCACATTTGGAAATGGTTCATATTTAGACATCAACTCGTTTCTGAGAGGATACACCCATCTTTCCTGAAGAGGTTTGGTCCAGTCCAGTGTCTGCCTGTAATGACTGATTGAGGAGCCTTGCAGACGCACACTGATGCATGTAACACACATGTGGAAAGATCACCGCATTGGCTACGGCATGTGCGTTCATAAAACTCAGAAGAGGAGATAAGACAGCGCCGCTCTCCCACAGCTGAGCAACACCGCACCCTGAGCTGCAACAATGAAAACCGGAAGTCAGCCGTACACACACACACACACACACACACACACACACACACACACACACACACACACACACACACACAGTGGGGAGTGGCAGGGGCTTCCTCTGCAGTTGTAACACTCACCAGCTCCCCAGCTGCCCCTGCTGTGTAACACTTGCCCTGAATTCAACTCCTCTCTGACAGGAAGGACTTTCTCCATCTCGGGATGCAGGAACACAAGCTCTGTCTGACCAGTGCCATCACAAATGGGTGTTTGCCCTCCTCAGCTTTCTCCCTGTCTCACTCTTTGTGTGCTGCACTGTGCCTGCAACACAAGCCGTGTTTGTGCTTTCTGCAAGGGAGGGGGCTTTTTCTAAAGATTCAACCAAATTAGGCCCTGAAATCCACCTCCATCCATTTCAGCTGCTGAATACATTAACACAAATGGGAGTTCCTCTAAAGGACATGAGAGAGAAAAAAACTGAAAAATCCTGTCATTGCTGCAGGTTGTAGGGTCTGCTTACTGTGCTGGTATATTTCTTCTGGAAGATTGTTTGCACACACACAAAAAAACAAGGTGCATTAGGTTTAAAGGTTTGCAAATATCTTATTTGGTTTTAAGGAAAACCTCCTTTAGGCAGCTTTGATATGCCGGATCCCATCAACAAAGAAGATGCAGGATACCTTTAAGAAAACGCCTTATCCCTCTGTCACTATGGCAGCCACTCATGCCGTTTCATTGTGCGCAAAATCCTGAGCGTTGGCTTCCATTAATGAGCCAAATCCAGCGGGTCACGTTTAGAACTCGCTGGTTGATAGATGGAGAGCAGTGATGTGCAGAACGCATAAAGTTCCTGCAGCCTCTAAAGCAGAAATGACTCTGATTTTTTTCTTTTTTTTTTTACTCACTGTGATCTTTGGGATGTTCTTCTTCCCTTGGTAAGACATTGTTGGTCCGATTCCACCGTCAAAACGCGATTTCACAGAAGCGGTATTCTCCTCTTTGCGGATGCTGCAGCGGCCTTTGACTGGACGGGAGCTTCAAGAAATGCTCGCCCCTCTTGACAGCGCGACGTTCAGTGAGAGCTCTCCGAGCGTCTGCGGCCCCTCCCTCAGCAGGACCAGACGGAGGAGCAGTGTCACAGTCGCCCCACGAGAGGGCGCTTTGGAGCATGTCATCTGCATTCATGAATTTCTACACTTTTTTATTTTTTTTTATTTTTCAGCACCTAAAGTACACAAATTTAATCATTGTGGGAAACTATTTTTAAAAAAGTGGAAAAAATTATGTTTAACTTATAATTACTTTATGGTCTCAAGTTTGCTTGTTTGAAATCTTGTTTTTTCTTAAGTCTTTGAACAGGCATTGAACTCAAAGACCCGCTCCACTGAAAACGATGTTTCTGGTTTATTTAACACGTTCTTGTGGCAGTTTTCTGATGATGTAGGACATATATTAAATATTTAAGCTTAAAATTGCCTTTCTGAGTATCTTCATTCAAATGGTTATAAATCAGTAACAGAGAAAAAACATTGTTTCAAAAAGAGCGTATTTGTCATAGAAATACGCTGGGTGGCCCATAAGGCCCCCGCTCCGCTCCATTCTGATACATCCACTTTTAAGTTACTTTCACACAATTACTTTGAATGAATAGTCCATGTAAATGCAGGTATTTGGCTTCCAAGTTCAGAACTCATGTGTTTACTTGTAGCCACGCCAGTTTCTAGGATCTATGATCAACAAACTCTTTGGCTGTTTGTGCATTGAAAGCTAAAGCAGGTTGAACTTTGACCTAGCGGGGACTTCGACTTGGTAAAGATGTGTGGATGACGTCCCTTTTAGTTCACTAAACCAAATTGAAAATTGATCACAGAGGAAAAATTAATAACAGCGATTTAAATCCGGCCAGAATTATGGCACCAAGTCTTAAATTTTAGAATGGAGCTGTGAAAGAAAAAGCCTGGAGCAAGATTCACCAGATTTGCGCCGCTTCAACATTTGGCACCAGGCCTCTTTCAACTGTAGGTGATGGACACACGCTAGTAAACACTAGAAAGAGAAGAATCCCCTCCCTGCTTGCCACATGCCCAGTGTGTCCGTAGCTTCAGAAGAAATCCATGTACAGTACGTCTTTGTTTTCCTCATCTGAGCTGACATCTGCCTCAACTGTACATCTGGATGGCTCCAATATTGCTCGCCATTTTTGTTGCACCAGTCAGGTCAGGTTGGGGGTGTAAGCTAGTGGGAGAATGTGTAAACAGAACTGTCTGTAACAGTAAAAGGGAAGTGAGGGCGGGGTTGCTCCGCACAAACAGTCTCACCCACAATTCGGGCAAATTTCTAATGAACTTCTGCCGCTCTGCAGAGATTATGTCCAAGTAAACCACAATGGTATTTTTGATATTGGCTAAATATGGCATAATTGTGATTAAAAGATGACTGGAAACACTTTTGAAATAACAGGTCTTTTAAACATCATTATGCAGAGATTTTGTGTGCAAGCTGGGGTGAAAGCCACTCAAACACAACGCCTCTCTGCATGTCCACACCCAGCCATGTGTTTCCTTTGTTTGAACCTGAAGTGGACCCCCCCCCTTTTTTTCCCTCCTCCTTGTCACTAATGCAGCCAAAATGAGCCTCTAAGTCTGAAGTGCTTGTCTGAGCAGCCACTTGATAAACTGCACTTTTGTTGCAGAATTTCCTTTTATTGTATTTGTTTGTTTTAATAGAAAGCAGTGTTATCATCAAATCTCTAAAGCATTACATAATTTGACATTTCTCCATCATACATTTTTGAAAGAGATGCATTTTTCATGTAAATGTGTTCTCTTTGCACAGTTCCATGCTGACGCGTGGTTTCGTGGCAGCGAGGCATCACTTCAGCATGCAGCCGCTGGAGAATTCCTGAGCAGCTCCCAGACCTGCTACCTCTGCAGACCCCGTTAAGCGGCTGACACTGACTGACGGACAGGAATCAGGCAGATCAGGGACGCAGAAAACGCTGGCATTTCATCAAGTCTACACCGGCAGCTTTTCAGACCTCGCTGGCCACAAATGTCTAAGCGAAGATCAAATTGGAATTTAGATTCTTGGAATTTCATGAATCCTGTTGATCTGTGATCATTTTCGTGAAACAACATATGAGGAACGTTTCACTCAAACTGCTGTCGCAAGTTAACAGAAATCCAAAGTCAGAGAACTTTCTGATTTATATCGTTGGGGGTCATGAATCCATGCATTGAAGTTAAAAAAAACATAAATGTGGAAGCATATATTGAAGCTTACATGTTAGGTCTAAAAGTCGTTTGTTTGACTGGCATCCCAACACAAAAAAGGGGCAGGGTCTTCCTTCCTAAGCCAGCCTGCCTGGACATCTGGTGCACTGTTGCCCATCTCTCCATCCATTAGTGCTTCTCATTATGAATTATTTCACCGGAGGAGGAAACAATAATCCATAATTAGAGCCATTAACATGATCTACAGCCAGAGGATAAAAGGCTGAACAGCTCAGTTGTTACTCTCTGGAAGTAGCACTAACTTTTATCTACAAAATGACAATCCTAACGTTGACTTTGTACTCTGACTTTGTGAACACGCCCGGTCTCAACTGTTTATTTGAGTCTGATGTCTTCAGACATTTTGGAAACAAAGCAAAAATGACCCGCACAGCCATCCTCTACAGCTGTTAATTTCTGCTGAGTCACGTGTTCTTCAGGAAGGCAATGCAGTTCAGGTTTAGGCCACATGGTGGGAACCAAGATTTGAAAAAAGCAAAAGAAGTCTGTTCGTGTTCATTCTTGTGTAGATGAAAGTATTGGGTCTTAGATTTTGTGGGGATGTTGAGGCATTTGAAGCACAGTTCATGATTAGAATTTGAAGACTAGATATGCAGAGTGTTAAACAAAACGTTTTCAGTTTCTCTTTTTAGTTTGGAAAGCTTAAACAGATGTGCATGCTGTTTGTTTCCCAGTTGTTCGTGTGTTTTTCTTTTTTACCGTATTTTATTTATTTTTGTACAGCTCTTTAAAACAAAATCTCTGAAAAAGAAGCTTTTGAAAATATGGCAGTATTTTGTGCAGCTAAGTTCCCAGTTTTTAAGGAGGCAACTCATTACCAGAATTTCTGCAGCTAATTTTCAGATCCTGCTCTTCACAGCCTTTTGTTTCTTCACTGTCATGTCATTAGTTTAACAGGATTTTACCTTATCATGTTCTCTTTTTTTTAAACAGTTTTATATGCTTAGTTGTGCGTTTCATTTAATATGATTTGTTAATGTGCTTTTTGTTCCTCTGGTCTTGTTTATTTGGGTCGTTCCATAAACCACAAAGCATGACAAACTAACAAGAAATGCTAAGCTTTATATGATGTTAGATTTCTTAACAGAGTAAAAAGGAAACTAATGAGGATTATAAGGGGGGGGGGGGCTTTGTCCTTTATATTGACTTAGATACTTCTGTGGGGTCTGTCACTCTTCTTGCATTAGCGCTCTCATGATAGATCTGTCAGTCATGTGCCTCACTGCTGATTCAGTGATGAGTCAAGGTTAGAAGCAAACATGTGTAGATCAGGGATCTGCCATCCCAGAGGCAAGTCTGAAAGACATTTGTCCTGACTGCTCCTCTTTAGTCAAATTTCTGAAGAAGAACATCCTCTTTAAAGGTTTTATTTTACGCAGCCTAGATTTAACTATGGTTCAATATCAAAGTTTAAGTCTTGTCAAGTCAGAAAAAAGCTGAATCTGTTTTAGAAATTTCCTTTGTTATTAATTCTGGTGGAAAAAAAATCCCTTCATTTCTTGTTACAATCTTTAATGTGTGGAAAAATAACTTTTTGTTTAATTACCTTCTAGTTTTTCCGACTGATTCTATTGCCTTTTAAAAATATAACAAAACATATAATAATTAAAAAGAAGCGTTATTGAATTGCTGATTTTTTTTTTTTTTTTTAGTTGGGGTTATGAATTTCTTAACTTTACATGTATCTCTCTCCATGGTGCTGAAACTTTAAAGTAGTTGGTTGCGGCCTTTTTCTTTTTCATTCTTTGTTTGCAAATGTTTCCAACTCTTACAAGAATAAATATGAAATGTTTTCATTGGAGACCTAAACTATACAACCACACTCACATGCAATCTGTTTTAAACAAAATCTGTTCTGACTGGTAATACAAACTCAGTCCAATTCCTCCATCTTTCCTAGAGTTTGTTTTTGTTGCATTTGTTGCATAGACAAGAAATAATCTTCTCTAACCTCTTATAAACCTCAAAAAACAACAACATTTGTATTTGAAAACTCCCAGATAGAGTCCTGAAAGGGATGTCCATTGGAAACACTGTCTTTAACATGAAGCAAAAAAGACAAATATTTTGTGCTATAACAGACAGAAGCTTTAGAACTTTTGCTACCTTAATGCAAAGGAAAGGCTTAAAGCAGGTTGGAAGAAGAGTTTAATCTCACTATCAGGCCAAAGTTTTTGCTTGAAATAAGGAACAAAAACATGCAAAAGTTTAGAGTTTCTGCAGATATTGGTACTGAAAACAGATTTATGTGCCTTCAGTACATCAATCAGAGCCCTAAAAACTATTAGTTTTTAAAAACTAAACAATGATAAAAAAAAACAAGAAACTAAAAATCACATCAGTATTTTTTAGTATATTACAGGATGTATAAAAATGTATGTCTGTATTTTTATAAAATTATTGCAGCCAATAATTTATATAAATTATAAGTACAAATCTAAAATTGGGTTAAAGTTTGTACAAACCACACAAAAGAACAAGTCCGGAACAATCTTAAAATGAAACTTGATATCCTTAAGTTTGCAAAGTATCATTAGATTAGCCATTACTATTCCAGCAGAACTCACTGCTTACAACCTAATCAAAGTTGCTTCTAATTAAAAAAAAAAAGTTCTCCGGCAAGATATATATATATATATAAATAGAAATCTAAATAGAAATAGAAATCTTTGCCACAGAATTCACAAATGCCATTAAATGAATATACATTGTTTTTGTTCAGTGTTTAAATATGGCTAGATTTATTTGTTTTAAGTCATGTTTATTTATGCATCCATAAAAATGTAATCTAAACTTGTACAGATGAAGTGGCAGAGTTATCAAAATAACATTTTAATAAGCTTTTTTTTGTTTACGGAAATGTAAAGACTTGTAGGTTGACATTGCTGAATCATGTTATATAATACAGACATGTGTTGAGGTAGAAGGATGTCCAATTAAGAATTAACCTCATGTAATATGTGGGTGATATTTATGTTAAAGAAAACAACTTTCTCAAATAATTAAGCTGTTTCTACAGACTTAAAATGATTAAATATATCTCAAGCTTAACGACATTTCATCTTTATTTTCTTGTCAGTAGCAGAATAACAGGTTGGTTCTGTTCAGGGCCATGACTTGTGTGATGCTGCAGAGTTCTCCTCCTCACCTTTTCATCTTCCATGTTCTGCTGGACTCCGCAGCTTCTCATCTCTTTTCCTCCCTGCCTGCCCACAGCGGGACTTTTCCTCTCTTCCGGACCGGTCCTCTGGGTTCGGGAGCCCCTCTGGCCGACGCTCAGCGCGTCAAAGTCTATGGTTTTACTTTCAAACGCGTCCTGGACGCTACAGAACAGACCGCCGTGTTTCTGCCGGGACGCCTGGTCCGCCGCGCCGGGACGCGCGAGGTAAACCGGCAGCTCGTCATCTGGTCGGTGCCGGTCCCCTCTGCGCTCTGCCATGCTGGAGACCCCACGCAAGTGACTGAGGGAGACGGGGAACCTGACGCTGGAGCGCAGCGTGTGCGCGTCTGCGTGTGCGTAAGAGAGATAGCAATGACAGAGGCACAAGACTAAATAAAAGCACAAATAATTATTAATAATATTATTATTATTATTGTTACCGTCAAATATTTACCTTTTGGAAGAGATTTCTAGATTTTATTTTCCTAAAAGAAGTGCATCATCATCAGTTTGGATATGAGCAGGTATGTACAGCTACATTTGTCTGATTCTTCACTTTTTATAGTTACACTGCAGCCAAAACGCAACTCAGAGTTGAACCTCAATCTTCCCTGAGTGCTTGTCTGGCTGTCCTGTAAGCACAAACTGACTCAGCAGCTGTAGACACGAACAGCGTCAGGCCTGCAGGTCACAAACTGAGAGACTGCTGAGTCCAGAGGAGCTCCAGCAGTTACAACCCAGCATGACCCCAAACACTTTCAAAATGGAGTCCACCTCAGGTCACATTTCTGATGTTGTCATTTTATTTGCGGTCCAGCAATCCCCCGCTATTTATTTTTCGAATGTGTTTTTATGTGTCTGCTTTATAGCCACCCATTTCCCACACTGTCTCCCTTTTAGGGTCACAGGGATGCCAGAGGCTGTACCAGCTACTGTTTGCTGAAGGCTGGGTACACCCATAACAGGTTGCCAGTCTGTCGCAGGGCTACACAGACACACTCACAAGCTCGTAACTGTAACTCGCTGTGTTCCTTTCAGGATCATGGGGATGCCAGAGCCTGTTGCGGCCACTGTTGGATAACCCCTGAACAGGTCACCAGCCTGTTGCGGGGCCCGTTTTGCTTCATGTGCATTAAAAAAGACCTGCACGACTTGCTAAACATGCAAATGCATAGGCAAATCCTCTTAAGACCAGTCTGAAGGCTTTGCCAAACAGGCCTCATCTTGTCTCTTTCTGTTTTTACACATAAGGCCAATCATATACTGAGCAGTCGCATTTTATATATTTCCTACAAGACAGACTTGCGTTGAATTGACTGCTTAATTCCAAAGTAAACATTTTTGCAAAAGTAAAATTCAGGAATTGGACAATAGTTTGATCGGAGGTCTTCTATTTCCACTCATTCTGTGATAAATTCTTCTTGCCAATGACTTCTTTTAGATTCTTGCACAGCAGTAGGTCATACAAGCAAAATTTCCCACCCCTGACCAAACATGATTAAAGCTCCAACATTTGCAAAGATCGCAGGAGCATGTGCTTTTGAGCTTAGCTTTAACTGGGTTGTTAAAGCTAAGCTCAAAAATAATAAGCGATGCCCACATAAGCTGCATCTGAGTGTCCCTGTGAGAATCTGCTTTGGGTTTTTGCTTCTCGCAGATTCACATCCGGTCACCAGCCAGCTCAGCATCCTCAGAAAGAAGGAAATATCATGTGATAGATCAGGGCCAGGCCTGTGAGGCGCATGTTGAGTGTCTGTCTGGAAATGTAGACCGTGAGGCAGCAGAGAGCATATCACACTGTCTGGGGCTTCCAGCTTCAGTCTTTCCTTTATATCTAATGAACAGATTTCTACTCTAAACCAGTGAGGCTCTCAAAACAGTGGGACTTAACAGGAATGGGAAACAGGTGAAACAGGTGAAAGAAATATCTAGAACAATTGAATTCAAGTTGCTATCCAGGCAGGAGGGATTGACAGCTCCTAGGACAGAGTTTGACCTATTTACAGCCACCGGGTTTCATGGATTTGACACAAATGGCTGAGGGCAGGGTGGTGGTCTAATTGGGGCCAGAACTCCACAGACAAGTGGAGAAAAGCAAAATTAAATAATGTCCAGCGAAGCATAACGCCTGGAAAAAACAGACAGCAAGTGGGTAAGAAACCAAACAGAAGATGAAGAGATGCCAATTCATGGACTTTATAAAAGTTTGGCTAAACTTTAAAGCTTCAGAGGGCCATTAGAAAACAGCACATCGTTTGCTGGTAGCCATTTCCTCCGTCAGTAATGCAATTAAGAAACCGCCATCAACAGGATCAGTGGAGGTCAAACTGAGGTCTAGCAGGACAGACGGAGTAAAACAAAGCCCCCCCCCCCCCCCCCTCAACACCAGCATTAGAACATTTCTAATAAAACACAGATCCACATTGGTTTCCTGAAACAAATGACATACCAACCAAAAAGAAGCTTTCCATATAAAATCATCTTAAAATTTGCTGCAGGTATGAATCTTTTTGAGCTTAACTGTAATCAGGAAAGAACAAATGGGAAAGAGAAGAGTAAAAAGTAAGAATGGTTAAATGGGAGAGGAGTCCAGAAAACTGAAAATCTGAACTAAATTGTTCTACTGAGTTTAAAAAGCCTTTTAGGTGACCGGATGTGATTGTCAGGAGGGAGAGGCCAAACCTTAACTATATGAGATAATGTAAATACCATATTTAAATGTTTGTGTATGTGTCTTATTGATAAAAAAAAATGGAATGCGACTCCATTATTGATGTTTCAAAAGAAAGAAAAAAACAGAACTTCTTGGAGGTTTTCAAAGCTTCCAGAACAAGAGTTCACTTTGTCAAACTTTAATGATCTTTTTTTTTAAATAAACCAAAAATGGACAGTTTCTTAAAAGAATTTGGCAGATTTGGTATTTTCTGAGTGACAGGGATCATCACTTCAGTGAATACCACTGTCAAATAAATAGGTTACAAAAAAGGTATTCGTTTCTCTGCTGAAGCTGAACTGATGAGAGTTGAAAAGTTTGTTGGCAGTCTGAACTCCAAGGGCAGCCAGACAGAGCAGCTGCAGGCGCCTCTGAGGGTTTGAATCCCGAGCAGCTGCCGCTACAACCAAGTCAAAGAGCCTCAGAGGCTGGATGTGCTGTCATGTCAATCTCATGTCCTTTATTTTCTGTTATCCAGCACAAATTCCACTGTGACCTTAAGCACTGTTAAATGGTTTTCCACATGGTTTGTACAGGAAAAGCATCTTTTCTGCTCAAAGTGCAGTTGCATGTCACTGTACCAGAGTGCCACCAATAGTTAGTGTGTTTAGGAAATGAGAGTGGACTGAAATGACAAAACTAATTTTGAGCTTTTTATTTTAGCTTCAAACTTTATTTTCCCTTGGTTTCGGCTTTTATGGCAGACTTCCTCTGGCAGCACTGGAACGCCCCACAAACACAACCATGAGCTTCTGTGTGAGCCTGACTTCTCAGGACATTACCAGAGAGAACTCTATCATATTTAATCTGAAAAAAAATGCCAATGTTTACCAACTGGATGAAGATTAGAAAATGAAAATTGTTTATGGTGGATTTTTGTCAATTTTCATAGTAAGCTATGATAGTTAAAGCATTTTTTTCTGGAGACGGTCCAGAAATTGTCTGAGTTGCATCACAAAATAAAAGTTTAAAATGAAGTAAAAGAATAAAAGAAAATTGATCTAAATGTTTGTCCTAATATAGGAAAATATTTAATACCAAAAAGGCTGTAAAAAAGTCAGTTTCTTCTCTTTTTATTAAAAAAAATTAAATGTGATTCAGAGAAAATCTACTTTTCTGGAGTCGGGTTCAACTTTTAAATAATATAAACAAAGTATACACATTACTTGTAAAGAAATGCATAAAGGGGAGCACCGGAAGTGCATATAAAGTAACATACATGACCAAACCAGCATCTGTCATTCTGGGAGTAAAGTGAAAGCAGAGGACTGTGGTTACTGTAGTTGGACTGACGGCAGATACTTTGTTCGTTGGAGTGTGAGTGTGGAAGGAGCACGCTCAGCTGCTAAATATTTCAGCATCCAGGCAGTTAGCTTCAAGGCAGGACTACAGTTACACCAACTGGGTCCTGTTTCACTCACAGAACATGTAGTGTTTTGCAAAAGTTGTTGGTATCAAATAAGTTTGGCTAGTTAAAAAAATAAAATAAAATGAGGACAGAGGATCTGTAGAACTGCACATATGTAGTTATTTGAAGCGCTACTCTTTTGAATTTGTGTCAGACTAGATGGTGATACTTTTGCAAACTATCCTGAAAATATTTACAAGTTTTTAAAGGGCAAATTGGTGAAACCAGCATCCCTGTCAAGCAGAACAACACATTTCAAATAACAATCCAGTATGATTTATCGAGGTGGATAACAGGGGAGATTTCCTTTTTTTGTGTGTTTTTTCCCCCCATTCATATACTATCAACTCTTGTAACTTTAAAGTAAATAAAGCTCCTCTTTGCAGCCATCACTACAATAAAACAGCAGCTTTGACCCTTTCAAACTACCGATTACATCAACTGTTCAAGCTGCTTGAGACTTTAAAAACACCACTATTGACAAAAATAAAAGGGGAGACTACAGTAAATAATTCAGACACATGTACATATCAACAGTGTGTATATATATATATATATATATATATTACAGTAAATATTTTTATGTAAATCTGGAGATACAGAATCTGCTAAAGTAGAAAACCAGAGAGGGAAGCTCCGACAGTCTGCTGGCTTTGGAGGACTTCAGAGCAGAGCTTTCCTGTGGAGATCCAGGCAAGGCGACGTGTCAACCTGAGTGTGTGTCACTGCTTCCTTTAGAGTTCGCGCACACAAGAGTCTGTGGCGTCGCTCTGTCATTTTCCACGTGTAACTTCTGAAGAGCCCAAGCACCATTCTGGTAGGAGCGGCGACCTGGCCAGGTGGTGACGCTCTTGTGTCCACAGCGATCTGGCTTTGTGATTATCTGACGTGAGCTCAGCGAAGGTCCAGCAGCCTCTGCACGCCTGGGCCCTGAGTTGACTCCCTTTGACACGCTTCGCGGTGGCAACTGACAAGAACAATTTACAGTTTTGGACAAGAAGGAAAAAAAGAGCAAGAAATGAAGCTCTGGCCCAGTTGGTGGCTTTTCTTTGTGTGTGTGTGTGTGTGTGTTTTGTCTCTCTGTAACACAGTTTTGATATAACAACCCTGCAGTGCAAACAAAAGATTTCCTTAGCTTTGGTTTAGATTGGTCAAAGCACAAGTTTGCATTTATGAGTTTCTCCATGTGTGTTTGAATATATTTATTTATGTGTGTTTGTGTTGTACTGTCAACTGTTTATCCAAGACTTTTCTAAAAAATATCGCTGTGGGAAGATTCCTGATAATCCCATCTCATTTTAGGTATTCTGAAATGAAAATGGGGCTAAACTCAAAGGAGTCCGTGATGTCATGACAACCACTAATAAACTTGCTTTTTCCAGCTTGTCCACAAAAAAATAACATTCCAGTCAAAAACAAGAACTCCAAGCTGACCCACGACCTGAAAATGAACAGAGACTGGAATTAAAAAAAGAAAAAAAAAAGTGATTACACAACCCACTTACGATTTATTCAAATATGTCTTTAATTTTTTATTTATCTTATTGAAGAAATTTTAATGAAAAAACATTCTTTTCTTCCTGTTCAATCGTGGGATTTTGATTTATTCTCACAAATATTAAAAAAGTAGAAAAAGTCCACTTTGACCCTAAACTGCAACAACTTCTGCATTCTCTGCTGCCCCCTGGTGGCAGAAAAAGCAATTAACTTTTTTTTCTTCAACATTATTTCAAACACTACTCAGCCCATGTCCTGACAGTAAAAAAATAAAATATATCTCGTTCCCACAAAGTAATATCTAGTTCGTACGAAATAATATCCCGTTCTCACAAGATAATATTCCGTAAATACTATTTCGTTCCCTCTAAATAATTAATTTGTGCATACGAAATAATTCATTCGTGCGAACGAAATTAAAAATTCGTGCGAACGAAATCATTGTTCAAGTCATAAGTCATTAAAAAACATGGATATGCTATCCATCCGGCCGCAAAAGCCGCTTTCAGTGGTATCCTCCGTGTTTCTGTGACCCACATACGTTCAAGAAAGGAAAAAGAAAAACAAGAATGATCTATTTATTATTGTCTCAATGAATATAAGAAAAATATCATAAGATTTGGGATGACAAAGCTTGCTGCTTTGCCACACGGCAGCGATTCTCCGGACATAGCTCCTAGCTCCGCCGCAGAACTCTTTAGCTTGTCTTGGCGGCATTCGGGCAGCTGACGGGCCGTCTACTGCCCAGCCAGGAGTGGTATTGGATTTTGTAGTTTAGGGTTGAATAGGAATAAAAGTGATCAGGACTTGTCTTTCATTAACAAACTCTTTAGCAGTCACTTTGCATCCGTAGGCTACATGCTACCAAGTCCATCATTAACTTAACTTAACTTAACTATTTTGTTTGCACAACTTAATTATTTCAAGGGAACGAAATAGTATTTTGAGGAAATGGGAACGGAATATTATTTGGTGCAAACAAAATATTAATTTGTGGGAACAAGATATTATTCTGTGGGAACGAGATATATTTTAGTTTTTTAATGTCAGGATACGGGCTCTATAAAACAAACCAAAACCAAAAGAATTAAATAAAAATAAAAAAAAGGCGATTTATTACCAACAAAAATATAAAACAAACCCCAAATATTAAAAGAGTACAAAGATATTTGAGACGGGAAAGAAAAGCTGAACAGGCAGACTGAAAGTGTTGACTGAGGTCAAATACTCATCACTTCTCAACATTACAATTAGCAAAGGTTAGTTGCAAGCTAAGAGGAGAACTCTGATCAGTTTTGCTTCAGAAACACCAGATAATTTGGCACTATGTAATAAAAATGCAGCAATTTTGCAGTTAGAAACTAATATTGCAGTCAATTCAGGCAAAGACCAAAACAGCTGGTGCACAGATGCTGCTTTAGCTTGATGATTTTTTGACCAAAGTCTTGAAAAGCAATGGTTGTGGTCTGAACTGAACTCACCTTCACAACAGGAAACTCCACAGACTTTAAGGCCAAAGGATAAAGGCAAGAGAAAAGAACAGGAATAGAAAGAGAAACTGTGGAAAGTAAGAGGGGAGAAGGGACAAAGATGATGAGAAAAGGGACGCAGAAAAATACTTGAGTGACAGCAGATGTTGTTTGCAAGACAAGAGCGTCTCATCGTAACCTTTATGTGAACTGACAGTGCTGCGTTTTCACTCTGTACCTTTTCTTCAAGGTCTTTAATCTGCCTCCTCTGGATTTCTGTTTTGTCTTCAAGATCCCGAATTCTCTGCAAATTTTGAGGAGAAAAAAAAATTTCTGATTGAAGCCAGAACTGAAACTCCTTTTGTCCTCCATCTTTGGAGTTCACTGTCAGCCAAACCTGGTGGGCCTGGTGAAGCAGTTCCATTCGCTCCTGGAGGATCTGACAGTCGTACTCCCGACTTTTTCGTAGCATCTGTCTCCTCAGCTTCTCCACTGCCGTTCGTAGCTCATCCCTCTGGAGCTCATTCAGAGGTTCGCCATACTTTATTACCTTGAGGATAGACGGGTGTAAATACTGAACCATGATGGATTTAAAAACATGGTTTTAAGATTTGCCTTTCTGTTGGAAAAAAATAGACATTGACAGAATTCCTGACACAATTATCAGATTTTATTTAATGGAAGTTTACTATTTCTATTATCTGACAGGAATTTTATTTCCCCATAAACCAAAACATCAAGACATTTAGACCCATTTTCAAGAGTTATCAAATGTCTTGAGAGGATGCATGTCTTTTGTCTTGTAGTGCACTTGATAAAACCTACTTCAGTTATGCTGCTGTGATGTAACAAAGTTTGTTTTGAATTATGAAATAAAGCAAACCTTGTCCTGCTGCAGGGAGTTGTATAACGTTGCTTCCAACTCTTGGATTTGCTGTCAAAACAACAGAACATCTTCAGGATTGCATTGATAAAAACACATAATCCTTACATCACAAGATTAAACTTGCAGGGTTTTTTTTTCTTTCCATCAGTGTATTGAAGACATGAAGCAAAACATGCCCATTTACCATGTAGGCCTGGTCCAGGGCCTGCTTCCTGTAGTCCAGCTCTTCTTCTAGATACCCTTTCTGCTTGCAGAACATTTCCTGTACACAGTAAGCCCAGTGAAATAATAGTTATAGAGAAAACAGTGGCATTAAAAGGCTGTTATGTGAAACTTTCAGTTCTTAAGAATGCAAGATGGTTAGTGTTTCTGTGTTGTGAGGCTTTTTCACACAAAAGTTGACTGGGTGGATGAAAATGTTGCTTCTTTTCTCCAGATAAATTAGCTTTTCAATCCTGTATTGCACAACTGCAAAGATCTGGGTAAGAAAGCATGCTGACGATCCCCTCTGCTTTCCCAACTTTTAAGGCAGTTGTTCCTGTTATCTAAAGAGGCGTGGCCATCATCTTATGTCATTCAGTTTTTTCTATTTGAAAGGTAACATATTTTGAATGGTACATATTTTTTGTTTTCAGCATTAATCTATTGTTTATGCACATAAAAGCTTATGTCCATAAAAAGCGTGTTTTTTTATGACATTTTATACAACAATGTCACATTTTCAAATAACAATGTCGCTGTGTAACATATTACAGAGGAAATTCCTGCAAAAACCACTATTGAGTAGTTATAACCTACCATCTCTATCTGTAAGTCCATCATCTTCTGGTGCAGTGCTGCCTCTGTGCCTTCTATCTGCTGAATCCACTAGAGGGCGACAAACCACAAACATTTTGTTTGCAGCGGGAAATATTCTGGAGCCAAAAGATTCAGAATACAGTTTCTTACCTTTTCTGCTAATGATAAGACCGTGCTAGCTTGAATGATAGCCACTTGTTCTTCATTCCTTAAGTTCTGCACATACAACCCAAAACTGTCAAAAAATGCATTTTCTTAGCTCTAATGCTTAAAGGTGTATGTAAATTACCCCGTTGTCTCCTAGTATATCCAGAAGTTTGATGAGGTCCGGTATGCAAACATCCTAAAAACAAAACACGTGCAAAAAGGAAGGTCATCTTGCATTTTGTTGTTGTCATATTTCAGTTTTTTTTCAAATAATAATCCAGCTCCTCCCACCTTGACTCCTTCTTTCATGCAGTAAATCTGAAGCGCACTGACTCCCTCTGAGAACGGATGCATCCTCAAGTGGTTGAACGGAGGAGACCGTCTTTCACGCTCCTACACCAAGACAGAGCCATTTTATTGTAGAAAAGCTGAACGTCTGATGCACATGAACCAGAAAAATGACTAGATAAGAGATTAGAGTTCCTACAATACCACAAAATAGGATGCAAGATGAATCAATACATGAGGATCATTTAGATTTTTAAGAAACATTATTATTCTCCTGATCTTAAGATATTTCTGAGCTCAAATGCACACCTGGGAAGCCATCACTTTGTCGAAGGTTCACAGCAGAGAAAGGCTAATTGTGTGTAAACATGCACATTAGAATAGCCTGAAGCAAGGAACATGTACACAGGCCAGCATGGGGGGGTTACGTCTTTATCAACTTGTCATCTTTTTGGTTATTTTCTAAATTGACAATATGTGCCATTGAAGTTGATTCAGTCAAAAGCCACTAAGGTTTAAACCAAAAAAAAGTTTCCGTCATGAAGGTTTTAGTTCTGCTGACACAGCTTGCACCTTTGTTAGTGGGATTGATTCACCTTGAGGGAGTACAGAATTAAAGCAGTAAAATCCTGAATCCTGTGACTGATATTAGATTGTTAGTGAATTGTGAATTAAGAAATTGAATCGGTGAGTTCAAAAGGGGCCAAAGTCCACAATTTTTCAAAATATAGATATTCTATGCTCTATGGTGTTCAAGAGAAAAGGGAAATCTGATTATGTGCAAAAGTTCCAAGTCCGTTGTAATGTCTTGACTATACTTGACATTAAAAATACATTAAGTGCTAAATTCCTGGACTTGGGCCTCTCTTGCATGGGTTTAGCTTTATCCCATAGATGGCAGCACTAGTTATCCAACATGGCAGCGCCCCTGTTTAATTCAAAAAGGGCCCAAGTCCAGAGACTTTAGTTTGCTAGTCCTCTGAAATTATAAAAGTGAGGTACTTCATATTATAGCATTTGTAAGCTATGAATTTCTGCTAAATCTGGGTAAAATATTAATCATTTGGTGTAGCCTCCCTTTAAGCTATGCAATTAAAATCATTTCCTGGAAAAACAAACCTCTTGGACTTGGGCCCCTTCTGAACTAACAGATTCAATCGGTAGAAATGATTTCTACTAATTGATGTTTCATGATGCAACCTTTGCAATTTTAAACGAAAGTAATGCAGGGTTTTCAAACTGTGCAATAAACCATTTGACTGATGCACAAACATTCAGCATTTTCCAATAATAAAGGTATTTTGCTATTGTTTAATCTTAAAATTGCATTTAAAGTTGTTTATTTTCTAGTATAAAATCCAGAGGTCACCCTATCAAATTAATGTGTAGGTTGTTTTTTTTGTGCCATTTTTCTTTTTCAACAACTGGAAATAACCAGTTTACTATTTCTCGAAACACAACCAAAAAAATAAAAATCAGTTTTACTCCCCCCTCCTGATTTTATAATAAACACGCTACACTAAACTACTCTATGAAACCATGAAAACCAGCACAACATTGATTATTATCCTACTTTAATGACACATCATGGAAGCTACAACTTCTGCTCTCCAACGTGAGTTCAGGGTGTGAAAAGCTGCACTTTCTGACTCTTAATGAAAACCGGTGAGTTGAATTATGAACCCACTGTTGCATGTTGTTGTTCCTCATGTAAAACTTTTGCATTCAAGTGGGCTGCGTCATGCTCTTTGTGTGGACATGATTTGTGATTTACCTCCAGCTCCAGGATGCGAAACTCCAGCAGCTCATTTTGGTCTCTGGAGTCTTGTAGCTCCTGCTGCAGCCGGCTGCAGTCTGACTCCATCTTCTCCACCTGAAAACAGACGCAATAAGAAAGATTTTTCTTTCATTTCTAGCTACGCATTATAAAAATCCAAGCACATTTTGATATAATTAACATAACAAAATAATATGGTATAATAGTTTGTTTTTGGAGGATAATTTCTCTGTTCTAACAAAATGAACAGTTAAGCTTCGTTCTTTTTTGACATTAAATTCTGCTGGTGACTTCAACCCTACAATTTGAGGTTAGAATCTGATCATAACGTTTCTCTGCATGTGCCAGAGTAGAAAAACTTAGCATGTTAATTAAAGTTAAAGATTCATCCAGATGGTAAACAATTCAAATCCTTTAAATTAACAATAGTCTCTGAACTCAACAATGTGTTTCCAATGATTTTTCATTTTTCATTCAAAATTTAACGAGAAGGTTTCAAAACACTATTAGCTTTGAAATTTGGGGATCCATACAAACAGAACATGAATTATGACACATAATTGTTGGAATAAATAATCGCTTGGAATAAATCCCTGGGAAATTGTATTTGAATGTTTGATTTTTGTTCTAAAAACAATTTGATTTTTTAATTTTTGTGAATTTTTTGAAGGTAAAAAAATGACAAAAACAGCTACTTTGACGTTTTTGAGCAACTTAAGGGTCAAATTCTAAAACCATCCAAACTGTATAATTAATTACAATTCAAACAAGTCACATCTTGAAAACAAAGCAAACGAGTAAAATCCTAAATACAAAGCAAAATGGTGAAACAATGTCAGCTTTAGCCTTTTTGCTAAATAAGTTTGTTTTTCTTTTTTTTCTTTTTCTGGGCTGCACGGAGCGCCGTTGCACGGAGCGCCGTTGCCTCACAGCAAGAAGGCCCCCGCACTCAAAACCGAACACCAATGGGGTTGTGTGGAGTTTGCATGTTCTCCCCGTGCATGCATGTGTTTTCTCCAGGGACTCCGGCTTCCTCCCACAGTCCAAAAACATGCTTCATGGTTAATTGGTTGGTGAGAATGTGAGTGTGCATGTGTGTGTGATTGTGACCCAGCGACAGACTGGCGACCTGTCCAAGTGGCCGGGATAGGCTCCAGCAGCCCCGAAAGGTACACAAAGGGTTTAGAAGATGAATTAATTTTTGTTTTTTTGGCGAAAATGCATAAACATTTTTTTTTTGGTTTCTTGATTTGGTCACTTTGCTGATTCAGCACTTTTTTCATTTCAGGTCCCTTCATGTTTCGTCCCTCGTTTTGCATAAAAAGTGGCTCGCTTTACATCGATGTTTGCCATCGGTGGCCCTCGTTAACGTTTATCAGCTTTTTATTAAACGTCATTCACTGAAAATTGCAGCTCACGTACAAAAACAAACACACACACACCAGCCTTTTAGGCTGTGTGGTGACAGCAGAGATGACTGACTAAAAGGTTGATGGGCAGAACATCAATAATCTGTTGCCTCTTCCACAAATTCATGTTGCGTTTGTCAACATTTATGACCAATGGCAACACAAGCATCTTGGGGAAAACAGCAGCTGTCTGAGGTTTAAGAAAACCCCACCTTGTCTAACAACTCTTGATTCCTTCGGAGGAACAGCTGCTTCTCCTCGACCCATTTGGAATCCTGGTTGGTGAGAAAGACAGAGGGTTTCATTCAGAGCTGGGAAAAATCGCTAAACTTCCAGGAAAAAAAAGAGTGATGAAAGAGTGAGAGACATAAATTTAAATCAGTTTGAATGAGTAAGGTTAAGGTAACCGAACAAACATGCAATCTTCCCATGCAGTCAGTAATAAATCAGTTTGTTTTATAAGCCATAAACTCTTCATGTAGTCCATAAACACAGATTGTTGGTTATTCAATAAGACATGGCCTTCCCCAATATGAAGAAAATCTTCTGGTTTCAATTTGTCACGCATGATTTTTTGACTTCTTAAACTGCGAGAAAGTAATCCAACAGTTTCATCGAAGCCTCAAACTACCGGAAGTGGCCCAATATGTCTTATTAAAAAGATTGGACAGTAATAACATCTCAGCACTGTAGCTTTGTGTGTAAAGTGGATTCTCTATTCTTGCATGATTAGGAACTTCAACCTCAGTTGAAAAGTTTCCAGAATTCCATGAACTGAAGTGCAGCTCTTTGCAGGTTTACAGATAAAGCGTCTTTTAGTTAACAAACAGGTAGTTATATTTCAGAAAGGAAGGATGTCAGGCGACGGTTTGATGCTGTCACTATAAAAAGAACACAGCAGATCAAAGCAAACGAAAAGGCTGAGAACGGCAGCATTCGATCAGTTACAAAGAGTGTTAAAAGCTTTCTTCAAGTCAAAGTGCAAGAACTTCCTTTAAACCCAAGGGTAGGTCAAGTATTTGCTGGAAAAAAAAACACACTAAATATTCTTCTTTCGCCCTAAACTTTAAAAGTCATCCAGATAAAACAAGTACACTCCAGTGATGAATAACTTCTTACCTGTCCTTTAAAGGCTAGTTCTTTCTCCAAGTCTTCTATCTTTGCCTTATACCTGAGAACATCAGCTTGCAGTTGTTCCTGAGCCTGAAATGACAAAACAACATTTTTTGTGAGGAAATGATTGATCTGTTTATTTTTTTAATGCAGTGTAGTAAGGCTGTCAACGATTAGTCGACGACGTTGACCAATGGCCTCGTGCAAAGGATGAGCCTGGTTTAAGACATAACCTGACTTCATTTGAAGTCAGACAGCTGTGTGAAAAAATGACACAAAAATAAATCACATCTCTGCTGAAAGTCAGATGTCGGGGGAAAAAAAACCTGTCACGCCTACTATATCTGTGAGGTTAGAAATCTATCAGATCTGAAACTAAGCCAGCTTTTTGAAAACACAAACTATTAAATCCCTCCAGCAGTTTCTTTCTCCTCCTCAAATGGAGACAAGTCATTCTGACTGGAGGGGGGGGTACGGTGCTAGAGCCAGATCAAATGTAAACAGTAAATGCTGCAATCTAAAAAAAAAATAAAACTTATTACAAACTTCAACAAAAACAACACAAAATATAAATTAAAATGTACTAAACAAAAAGAAAAACTAACAAAAAAGGTTTAAATTAATGCTGTTTCAACTTTGTGAAGCTGATCTGGTTTCCTCAGTCAGTAATGATCCTGTTTTGGAGAAAATTCTCTCAGTTCTCAGGGTTCTGGAGCCGATTCTAGATTAAATTAGTTCTTTCAGACTCTAAAATCTCAAACTCATATTGATATGTCGCTTAAAAAAAAGGAAGAAAGGGTTAAAGATTTTGGAAAAAAATGTCTGTGGCTCAGGGATCAGGGACCGGATAGCTATGTCTTTTTTAGTGCTGGCATATAGCCAACCTGGGACCTTAAACTTCTTATCTTTTATACGGTGAAATTGAAATTCATAAAATATATATGTAAAATGTAGATTATTGTGAACACGTCGAGCATTAGCATTACCACACATGATGCAAACCTCCACAGACTGATTACCAGCACTATCACGTTTCAATTTTCAATTTATTTGTTTAGAGGATAAGCCCCTTGAAATGTGTCGTCTCGTTTTCAAGGGGTTCCTCAAGATACAACAAAACAAGCAAATAAAACAAGCAAATAACCGACAGATACAGCTGAGCAAGTTTTACATATATCAAAACAAGACGAAAAAGAACTTATAATTTACAAGACAACAAACAGGCACAGACACACACCCACACACACACACACACACAAACATAGGCATTTAATGCACCTACTAGCAATTAATTTAAGGTAAGGAAATAAAATAATAAATAAAAAGCAGAAAAGAAATCAAATTAAATCAAAAACAGTTACATGAGTGTTGAAGATGAACTAAACAGGCATTTTTAAATGCAAAGAATGAGGTTAAAGAGCGAATGGATAGAGGAAGATTGTTCCAGTCGGAGGGTGCCTTATAATTAAATGAATACTTTCCAATTTCTTTTTTAACTCTTGGAACAACAAAAAAGATTTGACCTGCATGACGTAAATTATAAGAAGACTGAAAAGGATTTAGATATTGTTTGAGAAAGTCTGGGTAGCTGAGGTTAATACATTTGAAAATGAACAATAGCCAGTGAAGCTGACGTCGAGAGGATAGGGGAAGCCAGGACAGCTGCTGAAACATAAGACAGTGGTGAGTTCTTTACGTTTTGTAAATAATTTTTTAAAAATTGCCCATCACCTTACGTAAACAATAATAGTTGACTAAACGACTGCTGACATAATTGTCAGTGACCGCCCTGTAGCGTCATATAAAAAGAAATCCAGGTGAAGACGTGAGGCTCTCAGCACTTAGATACTAATAACTCAGAAGTGGTTGTAGATCCAGCACAGCTAATCACAGGACAGTCGGAGCTCAGTCTGCCATGACTGGAAACAATCACACTAACAGGATCTCCTAATGTATATACAGTCAGGACCATAAATACTTGGACAGAGACACATTCTTTCTAATTTAGTTTCTGTACATCACTACAGTGAATTTTAAATAAAACAACTCAGATACCATTGAAGAGCAGACTTTCAGCTTTTATTCTTTTTGTTCAACCCATGGAATAAAAGCTGAAAGTCTGCACTTCAATGGCATCTGAGTTGTTTTATTTATAATTCACTGTGGTAATGTACAGAAACTAAATTAGAAAGAATGTGTCTCTGTCCAAATATTTATGGTCCTGACTGTACACATTTGATCCGACCTAATAAGAGCTGCATGTACTTATCAGAAAACAATGTTCAAAGCATTCCTGGATGCTGCACAACCTCTACGTACCTCCATTCAACATAAATAAAAGCAATGACAAGAGGCTACTGTGGCATTTTCTGCACAAAAGCAAATGACATAATAAGGCAACTTTTGTACCTTTGCCTCCATCTCAGCATCCAGCACACCCCCCTTCTGTTCCTGCAGGAGGGCATAAGCTCGCTGCAATGCCTGATATTCCCTGGTCAGCTGACGGAAACGTAACTCCGATTCCTCATTGGCCAGACCCTTCATTGACACACACACACAAAAGTGCCAGGTCAAGGATTATCTGCTGTGGAGCTGCAAACGTGAGGCTTAAACTAAAAGAGTTCAATCAAAATTCATTTAAATCCAAAGGATTTTTCTGTGAAATCTCCAGTCTGACTCACCTCAACCAGGTCTTCATCAGGAGTGGCGGGGGTTCTGTCCATGCGAAATGAAGCCACAGAGGAAGACTCCGAATCCATAGACTCTTCGTCGTACCCAAAAAAGGTGTCGACTACAATGGGCCTCTGCTGGAAAGAAAGGTGTGATAAATCTAGTCTGGGTTTGAGCCAAATTCTTTGAAAAAAAAGATTTTATGAGGTCTGGGCGAGACCACAGAGGCATGTTGGGTAATTCAATGTTTAAAGAGATCCGTCTTCGGCTTACTGCTTTTGAGCTTCTTGTAGGGATGCTGAATAAAACTGTATAGGTTTCCATATATTTTACAAGTAATACATAAAATAAAAAGTACAAAGAATACATTCCCCTCTACATTAAGCAGGAAAAGGGTGTTTTACCTTAATTGGCCTTGAACTTCTTTTATGTCTTTTCTTTCTTAGAAGCTTTTCTCTGTCCTGGAGAAAGACAGGAATAAATAAATAAAAACACACAATTACCAGAACAGTTTGCATGACTTTTGCAACCAACTAAAAATACTGTTAACCTGAAGTTGCTGCAGCTTTATAAATTCTAAAATAAACAGAATGGTAAATTTTTATTTCTTAGCAAGTTTCAGTTGTTCTGCTGTTTTGGTCGATCATGAAAGCTACGTCTAATCAATTCTTCTACGATTTTGGTACCCTGAAAAATGTTTGTGGTTCCAACATATTTGACTTTTGCAGGAGCTCCAGGTCGTTTTGCCTCAGTAGCTGCATTTGTCTGGACTTGTAGGTCATTACGGTCACTGGAACTGATGAATGAATTACAGTGAGACTGCCTGAGGACGCCGCCTCGGGTCGACTAACCGTGTCAATGTTGATTGATGATTAAATGATGGAGCCAACCAATGGCCTCATTGAGGTTTACTTCTCTTTTCAATTTTACCTCAAAGCATTTTTTAAATCTGGCTCTGAAATTTGGCCATGCACCAGAAACAAAAACTAGTGTTTGGTAAAAGATCACGCACATTTCCGACATTGTTTCCCGAAGTGGGGATGTTTTTCTTTATTTTTGTCGTTTTCTTCTTTTACAGTTGTAAACCGATCCTCAGTCCCATAGTTTAGTGTTTAGATGATCTTCAAGTAAATGAACAAAAATGGGAACTAACTTCCAGCTGTTACGCTTAACTTAATAGATTTGCCAAAAATGTTGGTATTTTATCCTCCAAGCCTTCCTCAAAAGGGGCCGAATTACATAAACTCTTAAAATGCAAATCCTATCTTAACTGTTTGTTAATCTGTGTAAACATCCCATAAAATCTGATTTAAGAGAATTAAAGGACAAATGTCCAACTAGACGAACTGCGTAACACGGACGTCCTTATCTCAAATGAAGACTTTCACTTGTTAGTTAAGGCAGACATTTCTGGGTGTTTGGAGGAGAGGTAGACTCAAACAAATTCTAGAAGAGAAAGATCCACACCATCATCACCAGAAGGTTCACATTGTAGCGTCTGGATCACAAAAACTCTGCCCAATTCTGTCCTTTTGATGCAAGTGGTCGGCCTAACCTGTTTTAATCCCTGATTTCAATCTAAATCCACCTTAAAATACATTTAACAAAAGTAAATGATAAAATTCTGATTTCAACAGAATTAAACTTAAGAAGAGGAGGTTTTTCCACTTCTGTTAGTCAGTTTACAGGTGAGTTGTCATGTATGGAAACAGCAGGTTTATCATCACGTTACCCTGTAGTAATTAAAACTGAATAATTGGATGAAAGGTTCATTTTAATCAATCTGCTTGTTTTTCTCAAAACAATACTTTTTTTGGGAAGGGAGAAGACACTCTGATGATGAAGCTCTGATTTATGCCTTAACATGCAAACATGCTTTGTCAATGAGTCAGTCAACAAATGGCTGTAAACTACATTTTTTTCTCTTATGTCAAAAAGACTGATTGAGATACTTGCTAGAACTCGATTACACCTGTTTTTGTGAACAATGTTAAAATACGGTATTCTCTTTAAACAGGGCCTAAGGGAAGGACAGTACCCGCTTTGGGCAAGGACCGCCTTTACAGTATTACTTTATGTGGCTCATGGAACTTGTTTCTGCCTGTTTAAGACTATAAATAAAAAAAAAAAAAACAAGCAATTTTGATGTCTTCCCCGTTGTTTTACCAGATGAGCCATGAAAATTTATTACAGATAGTAGTATCTTGTTTATTATGATCAAATACAGTGAAATTCATTCACGCTGTGAGGAAAAGCTCTCACAACACTTGGGAGAAACGGCTGAACAGAGGGGTCTTGGTGTACTTAAAAAAATTGACCAGTCTCTCTAAATTTTCCGTCACACTGAAAATTGTCAGAAATGCTGGAGAAAATGGCGATTAAATTCCAGTCATTTAAAGTCTGACCTACCCGTGTAAGTTCATCAATTATGTTTTGCTGTTCCAGGACTTGAAGTTTCAGAAATGTGATTTCCTGGTCATCGTGGGCTTGGTCCAGGTCATTCAGTGACTTTAGCTTCTTGAGAGGAGGATGGGAGCTCATTCTCTCTTTCTGCAGGAGCATGCAAGAGGTTAGATCACAAAATCTATAAATCTGTTATGGATGGTGCTTTGGTGTTGGCGTACGAACCATTTCTAGATTCTCTTTTGTCAGGTTCTTCAGCTTCTCCTCCAATTTTTGGATGGTCATCGTCAAGTCGTCATTTCTTTTACTCAGCAGTTTGTTCTTTTCAAGCAGAGGCTTGCACTGCTTTTCTGTTTCACGAACGCGCTTTAACTAGTAGAGAGAGACATAAAAAAGGGAGTGATCAGGAGTCAGAAGATGGATGGTCCAAAGTAGGCGTGTCCAAAGTCCCATCTTGTGGGCCAAATGGGATCCTTGGGCTCTTGCCATAAAAACAAAAATATGCAGCCCCAGCACTTTCTAAGAACCACGATTTCTTGATTGTGATTGACTAAACTGCGTTTTTAAACCTGTGGCACCAACCTGACCTTCAGAGCCTCTTTTTGTTCTCTGATCAAAACTACAGTAGTTTGTACTTCAGTATAATATCACTATTTGTTAATTTCCATTTCACATGATTTATTTTGAGCATTTAATAGAGAATAATATGTGAAATTTCATGTGAACCCAGATTGACAAAATGTATTTTCTTTAAATATGAAATTCACAGTAATTTCAGTGAAAATGTATTTATAGTTCTGATTTATGTAAAGATGTGAAAATGATCCCGTTGTGCAAAAAAAAAAAATCGTGACATTTTATATTTACATTTTAATGTTCAAAGCATGCAGGCTGATCGGTTGGTCTCACACATTTTCACCTCACCAAATCTGGCCCTCTTTGAACAAAGCTTGGACACCCCTGATGTTAGGTTAAGGCCAAAAATATTGAAACAATGGGTTAGATTTCCCTTTAATTTGAAGAACTTGGTCATACCAGTTCATTTCTCTCATCGCCCAACAGTGAGTTGCGGTCCTCCAACCTCCGTATCGTTGAGTTCAGGTCAGCAATGCGCCTCTGATTCCTCCTCAAGTCCTAAAGTGAATTAAAAAGGGAAAAAAAAGGCATCCAGGTTTACCGCATGACCAGACATCATACAAAAGGTAGTTAATATAAGAGGCTGGTATAGTTTATTTGAAATAATGTGAATGTTTGACTGGCTCCAAAAATGTGTGGCTTTGTTCGTACAGGGCTGCCGTGGTGCTCGGCTCCATCTCCAGCTCTGCCTGGAATCTCTCTTTTGGGACTTCCGAGGCCGCACTCGGCCTCTTTGGCTAGAAACAGCTGCTCATCCAGAGCATCTTTCTGGAGCTGCAGCTTCTGCAGAAAGCCTGTCGTCGACTCCAGTTCCTTCTCCAAAGCAAAAATGGTGCGATCTTTCGCCTTGATTTCATCTACCTAGAGAGAACAGAAAGACTGGTGTCATTAGAACAAATGTTCCAGTTTTTGTCTTCGCTTTGGTTTAACCAGCAAAGTAAAATTAGAATCAGTTCTCATGACGACCTGGATCAGAAAAAGCACAAAGACAACAGAACATTTACATGTCTTTACAGCTCATAGGCCATAAAAGTATGACACAGACAAAGCAACAAGAAATCTGCTTCTTGACTTTTTTTTTTTAATAAGCAAGAGATTTTGTTAATAAAGTTATTTAGATTTTTTTAGTACTGATTTTATTAGGGGTGCAACACATCATAAAACTCCGTTTTGTTGTTTTACATTTTTTTAGGACCAGTAAAAAAGAAATAAATCAATCTATACTGTGGTCCGGGTGAATACTCGATTCTGATTGGCTGCTGGGTGTGCATTAAAAAGTGATATACCACAGTGATAACCGCACGGTGAAAAAAGAAGTTCCAGTCACCTAGCCTCAATATTCTGTATCACTGCGCTGGCTTCTTTAAAACAACCTTTTGCTTCATCATTTGGACAAAAACAAGCGGTAAGAGGTGAACTTTCTCTCTGAACTTTTTTTTTTTTTTTTTTTTCTCTTTTCTTTATTTTGCACATTTCTTTTGCACATCTCTTTACCTGCACTGTTTTGTAAATAGCTCTTTAAATTATACCACATTTTCCTTGTTCTTTTTTATTTTTATTTATATTATTCTTACTCTTTTTTTCCTGTCAGTTGTTATGGTAACGAACAAATTTCCCACGTGTGGGATCAATAAAGTATTTCTGATTCTGATTCTGATTCTGAACTGATGCTTTATTCAACCCATTGGAAAGATTAGCATATATATTTGGCCGTATCTGTGGTGCTGCGTGATCGTAACAAATGGTCCGCTTTTTGTGAGAAAAGCGATCCAAATCGGAAAAAAACAAGAATTAAGGACTATAAACTGGTTAATATGTATTGCTTTTGTACGTGACCATGGTATAAGCGGGTTGATGGCCTTCGCGATTAACGCACTTCGTGGAAGCAACTGTCCAACGCGAACGGCGTGCGTTAAAAAGTACTAATGCACACTTCGTCGGCCATTAACCCTTACGTGCACGTTGTGTTTCGAATCGTGGCTATTAATCTGTACGAATCACAGTTCAGCCATGATCGGTTGCTCCTCTAGAAATCATAGTTTTTTACCTTTTTTTTTAAACCACATTATTGTTTACCTGTAGAGCTTTTTTTGCTAGAAGTATCTTAAATAAGAATTTTGCCTTTCAAATGTTAAGACAATGTATCAAGTATATTCCACATCAAGAGTGTGTTTTCATTTTAGTTCAGTTGTTTCAAATTGATTGGTTTATTTCAAGCATTTTTGTGCATACCAGTCTGCGAATGTCCCGCTCACAGTCCCACTTGATCTTGGAGATCTGTTCCTGATGCTGCTGGTGCTCCACCCGCAGGTCCCCAGCCTTCATCTTGTCTGCCTGGATCATGTTGCTGAGCGCCTCGTCGGTCTGCTTCTTAGACGACTTCAGCTCTGCGATCTCCTGCAGGAGCTTCACTCTTTCCTGGTCAAAGAAGCGGCGCGCCTCTTCTTTTGCCTCCAACGTGAGTGCGGTACGCACCTGAAGAGCAGAAAGAGACGGTGTTCTTGCATCTCTTAACAGCAAACTTGCTTCAGCCATCAACCTTGACCATACCTTCTCCCCGCTGCCATCTCGCATGGCATTCAGCGCAGCTTTCAGTCTCTGGTTCTCCTGGTCTTTGATCTTGGCATGGCGGGCCAGCTCCTGCTCGTGCTGCCGGGTCAGGCTTTCCCTGAGAGCTTGTAGCTCCTTTTGCTTTTCCTCGTGCCATTTGGCTCGCTGCTCCGTTAACGTGGCAGTGTGGCGATGCTGCTCCTGCTCACGCACACGTTTCACCTCCTGCACCTTGTCCCGCTCCAGCTTGCTCACCTTCATTAACAAAAAGGTTAGTATAAACTCTCATTTTGCATAGTACATCTCCCAGGATTTCAGAATCATCCCTTTTTCGTGCAACAACTAAAAGATATATCTTCAATTTCTTTTTTATAATATGAGTCAACATTTGACATCTAACTTTATTCCATGTTACCATACCTTTGCATTTTTCTTGAGTGACTCTATCTGGATATCAGTCAACGGACCTGAGATCTTCATTAGCTGCCTGCAAAGTGTGCAGAAATGAGGGCAGACTTCTCGCCCTTCATTGACCTTTCTTAGCCATTAGAGTCGAGAACTAGAAAAGATCTCTCGATCTTTCTCATTAGATCTTCACAAAACTTTCCAAGGTGCTCCCAAAGGTTCCCAGTGCCGCCTCCTCCTCATTCTCCTAGCAGACGCAGGGGCTTATAGGATGAAGGAGAAATCAAAAGACACTGTTAGGCAAACAATCGAGTGTCATTCAATTATATGTAATTTACCGGTAATCAGCATTGTAACTCTGTTCTCATTGCTTAACATTTCTTGCATTATTGTTGATTCCTGGCCAGGGCTCCCTTGACAAAAGGGAATCTCAATGGGCCCCTCTGGTTAAATAAAGGTTAAAAGTCTACTACGGATTTTTTTGATATTTTAAGGGACATAAATTACATGATTACCAGTAAAAATGCTTATAAAGTTATTCTGGTTAATTACAACAGAAAAAAAAGAACTTTATTCTACAGGAATTTGGTCTGGTAGATAAATCCACTCAAGACCAAAAATATGTCCCAAATCTGGTGTCACTCAAGGCAGAATGATCAGGAATGATCTCCATTTACCCGTGCTGATCAATTTTGAAAACACTTATTTCAAAAGCATAAATCCACCCACAGGGCCCTCTTCAGGCTGGAAGCATAGACCTCCACAAAAACACACCAGTCTAGTGCAAATACTCCAAACCTAAATTTCTAGGTACATTCTTGGATTTTACTGATATTTAAATGTACAAAGCTGAGTTTGAAAATAGACATCACATGCAAAACCCTGGCTTTATCAAGCTGCGGCTAACAGGATTTGTCTGCATAAAACCCAAAACTGACGGTGAGAGGGCCCTGGTTCAAATCCCAGCTGGGACTTTTCTGTGTGGAGTTTGCTTGTTCTCCCTGTGTGGTGTTTCTCTAGGCCCTCCAGCTTCCTCCCACAGCCTAAAAACATGCTTCATGGGTTCGTGATGATTCTAAATTACTTTATAGGTGTAAAAGTGAGTGTGTGATTGGGGGGCTGGGACAGACTGGTGACCTGTCCGGGGTATACAGTAGCCAGGTTAGGCTCCGGCAGTCCCGTGACCCCATAAGGATACAACCGGGTTAAGATGGATGGATGGATGGATGGATGGATGGATGGATGGATGGATGGATGGATGGATGGATGGATGGATGGATGGATGGATGGATGGATGGATGGATGGATGGATGGATGGATGGATGGATGGATGGATGGATGGATGGATGGATGGATGGATGGATGGATGGATGGATGGATGTTGCTTTTGTCTATGGCACTTTAAAAAACCCTCAAATGGTAAATGCTATCCACTTTGAAATGATGTGATATCTGACATTTTTAACATTTTATAAATAGGGTTTGTCCTGACTTTCAAAACTTTAATAATCCTAAAAAATCTAAACCAAGTTATTTATTTTTTCTGATAAGTCAAAGACTTACCAGCCCAATAAGACTTTGAATTAAGGATGACAGCTTACTTCATTGTTTTACACGCCTACTTGGTCACGCACGCAAATCAGCTTTAAGAATCCTTTTGGATTTAATTTTTCCCCCACGGCTGTTTATATGTGTGCAGCTGCAGAAGACGCCCTGCCTTCAGATCTGCCACCCCACCTTGGAATAATTTATCCCTACCTTGATGTGAGCAAATTTACTACACAACATCAAAAACACAGAAACCAAAAGGAAATTTAGAAAAAATAAAAGTTTGATAAATCAGTTGACTATCTCTACAGTTCTAACATCCTGAGGGTCTTCATAAACCCAGAAAAGAGTCTGAGTCCACGTATACAAATGAATTCCCTTTTCTTTTAATGAGTAGGAGTATTTTGAGACGCTGTTGCAAAAGCAAACAGTCTGCTATAAATCTTCAAATGTATCTTGTTGGAAGAATGCATAGAGCTGCAGGCACCACAGCAACTCCCTTGGAACAGTGCAGCGTGGTTGGACCCCAACCAACAGAAGGCATCCATCAACCTCGAGAGCGTCGTGGGGAGAAGATCTTAAAATGGACTGGAAAAAAAGATGGTTGAGGGTCACCTCAGCTAGAACCAACCTCTTATTTTGTGAAGCTGGAAAGGTGTTTTATTTTTTTTATTTTAAAAACTGGTTTCACAATAAAATAACCTGAAAGTTGAATGACATTAGTTACAGTATCTACCTCCCGGCTGTGAACTCTGTGAACCACATTCTCTCTTATGCAATAATGAGAAACTACTACATCAGTAGAATGCAATCACAATTAAATTGCCAAATTGGATTTTATGAAAAACATTTTCACCTTCTCTTCTGCCTTCCTTTTTTTCTAAGATCACTTTTTCGGTTTATTTTTTTAATTGTCTTTTAGGAAAAACAAAATACATAATATTACGGACAGCCATAATCTAAAAAAAAAAAAACAGTAAAAAATTACCCGTTAAGGCACATATGACAATTCCAAGATTAAGGGATTTAGAAAACCAACAAAGCATTGATGGAGAGTGTATTTCTGAGAAATTCCTAACAACCCTGCCGCACGCAACGTGTGATCCATTGCCCCTAGAGGTGTGCACCGTTTTGTTTGAATTTGTCTTCACTTCTAGGAATCTCTGAGAACAATTTACAGCGTCTATACAACATTGAGTATCTTGACTTTAATCCGTTTGCGTGGTTGCCAAATTCCTCCAATAGGTATTCTGGAGAAAAATGTAATTAATAAAATAAATCAGTTTAACCCTTGTGCTATCTTAGGCACTTTAACATTGGGAGTTGGGTCATCTAGACCCACTAGACACTGCATGAACTTTTTTCTTCAATGATTTGTGATCTTCACTGGTGTCCATGGATTACATGAAGTCTTTCCTTTATCCACCTTTGTCATGGTAGGGAGAACTCATCAATGGTCATCTTGACCTTATAGGATAGCACAAGGGTTAAGAAGTACCGGTAAATGCTTTTGCATTAAATACAAATGGCCTGGGGCACAGAGTGTTATTTAAAAAAAGACAAAAACTAACACAGTCCTTATTTTTAACCTACAGCACATAAAAAAGACTCAGGAAATGGAAAAAATATAAATAAAAAAGGGAAAAAAATCCATTTCAAATAACTAGGACTTTTGTCTCGTCTTTTAGTTTTTTTTTGTTTGTTTCTTGTATAGATTCTCAGTTATTGAGATTCTTCACAGATTAAACAGATTACGGTCATTTCGGCGTTACTTGTGTTTTTACATGGATATGACATATTTTTATGGACATAATATTGGATTTTTTTTACCATAGTTGTAACAAAAATTATTTCTTTTCGTTTAAGGACATCTTTAGAGAAGTTTGACTTAATAATCATGCATACAAGTCAGAATATAGAGCCATAGCAGCACAGTTGATCAGAAGCATAACCTCTCATTTTTCTGCAGGTGCTACAAAAGGTTAATAAAAAAATTCCATTAACTGCACGAATGCCAGCTGTTGAAACAAATTCATCTAAAAACCTGAAGTGCAAATTGTGCACTGCCAAGATAATTTGCACCGCAGAGATGATCAGAGGCATCCCAGACGTGTCTTCAATCAACTGCAGAGGAATGACATAACAGTGTTTTGATGCACAGATTGATGATAAAGCTGTCATCATGTTAAGACCAATCAGGCTCACTGCAATGCAGAGTTACATGACTTTTTGAAAAGCATTGCGCCTTTCATAAGCCCCATTAGTGGAGACCGTCCAAGGATTGGAATATTACCAAACACTGTGTGAAACTGTACGATAAACACGTGTAAACATGCTCAGGAGGTTACATCATTAGACCTTATTTCCCTTAACTTACAGAAAAATATGTAATCAATCATAACTAATCAATTACTACAAAACATACTTTTGAGTAACTTTGATTCACCTCTACTTCTTATTCAAAAGATTCAGATTGCATACATAACGGCATCTTGGCAATTTAGTAATTTTTTTTCTAAATTCTTGAAGCAAATGAGAAGTTTTTAAATAATGTAAACAGGAAAGAAATGTTTTCCTGCTTTGAGATAACAAACGTATTTAAGCTTTCAACAAGGTGCACCAATGGAATTTCAAGATAATTTCCATGTTAATCTCCTGTGAACTCACAAGGGTTGTAGAAATGTTGCTACATTCAGATTGTCTGCAGTCTTCGCCTATTTATTTGTTTTAATATATATGGTAAATCTGTTTTAAAATAATAGCTATAGACATCGATCAACTAAAGCAGGATACAGTGAGGGTACAGAGGTCAGAGTGCTGTTTTTAACAGAATAACATGGACCTGTACTGGTTTGGTGCCGGTAGGTTCTCCGTGTTTCACTTCTTTTAATTCGGTTTAGTGTGTTATCACAGCAGAACAAAAAAAACGATTTTGCAAAAAAGGAAAGAACTCTTATCGCAAATCATATCACTTTTAGTAGTGTTGTTTAAAAAACAACTTAAACCTGGCAGCTATTTCCAACCTTTTATCAATAGACTTTGTCACAGTCTGAACAGATGGTTGCCCTCCAGCAACAATTGTTACATAGAAAATCTCCTTATATGCTTTTTTGATTCATTTTTCATTTACGTAATCTTAAATTTGAACTGAATTAAGCACTTTATTATATGTATTTTTCGTCATCTAAATATTTTAGGACAGGATTATGTTTGCTTTCCATCCAAAAGATGAACTTGTATTTATTTCTAATCTCACATTGAGGAAAAAACAACAACCTGACTGATAAATAATTAATAACTCCACACGCAAATATCATTCATTCATTCATCATCTCTTTTTTGTTCAGTTTTATAGTCGCAGTTCATAATCATGTATGATCCTGACAATATTAAGTCATTGATTAATGTATTATTTTCATCTAAGCTCATTAGGCCTTCATGCAGAGCCAATCATAACTTACCATAACTACTAATACAGTATTAACCTACATTTCAAAATGCAACAGGGGGATGCTGTCCTACAGGAGCAGACTGGAATAAACTGTAAACCCAATCCAATCCATTAAAGTTGATACCAGAAATTTACATACACCACATAAAAACACATGGTTTTTTTCTCACTATCACACATGAAATAAAAGTAAACTTTTTCTCTTTTAGGTCAATTACAATTAAAAAAATAATTTCTATTTGCTAGATGTCAGAATAATGAGACATTTTTTTTAGCACGTTTTCATTACTTTTATCAAAGTCAAAAGTTTACATACGCTAAGATAACTTTTTGGCTTTAACAATTTGGGAAACCTCAAATGATGATGTCATCTCATTGGAAGCTTCTGATCCCGTTTATTGACAGTATTTGAGTTAATTTAAAACACACCTGTGGACATATATTGAGGCACATTTGAAACACACTGGCTTGTTTGTAAAACCTCATGAGACAGTCAAAAGAAATCAGTCATACTGTACAGACATGGGCTGAAAGGCTACTCTGCCAGGAAGAAGCTATTACTGCAAAAGAAACATAGAAAAGCCAGATTAAAGTTTGCTAGTTCACACAAGGAGAAAGACTTTAATTTTTGGAGACATGTCCAATCGTCTGACGAAACTGAAATTGAACTGTTTGGCCACAATGACCATCGTTATGTTTGTACGTCAACTGAAGTGAAATTATCTTATTTTTATAAATTGGGAAATAGTATGTTAAAAACGCAAAAGCTTAATATTTCATTTAGTAGTGCTCTGCTCCACAATAAACCAAATTCTAAGGTGAGCACCAAGACATCTAAATAGAAATATTTTCTGTTAGAATCTCCTCTATTACTAAAAAATAAAAAATAAAAAATAAAAAGAGTAATACCAACTGTACAACTTAAAATTTTGAGATCAGACGACAGATAATTTTGTTTAATCATGAGCTATCGTTCTCCATAGTATCAATTTAAAATAGGCCTCAAGCACATTTCTTCCAAATAAAACCAGACAAAAGTTTAGTTTTTGAATCAGTCTCATGATCATTCCATGACTAACTATGTAAGAACAAGATAACTAAGTACAAAGGTACCAGGGAAATGAATTAGATCTACTAAAACCGATAAAGGTCAAACTGTGTCAAATTGTAGCCTGAAGAAAGACTGTCCTAAATGCCGTAAACTGCATCTGAAAAGTTTCTGTAAAGGGAATAAACATGACAGCCCCTCTAGATTTATTTAGGTACATTTTCAAAGTCTGCCATAATACAGCAACTGAGCGACGAGCTATTCAGTACATTTCTTTTTGCACGCCGTTTTACCACCTTAAATCAATGTGTATGCTGGCTTGTATGGTTGGATTTTTAACTTGAGCAAAACATAGCCACAAAACAGATATAATTTTGGGAAGTTTCTGACAGAACATCAACGAAACAGCCACATGATCAAACTACACGGCCAATTTTAAGTTGGTCTACTAAAGCAGGCTTTAAAAAGATAAAGAGGAAGTATTACTATGGTCTGGTCTTTCATTTCTTTAATCTTATGTAACCCTTGTGCTATCTTAGGCACTTTAATGTTGGGAGTTGGATCATCTAGACCAGGGGTCGGCAACCTTTTTTACTCAGAGCCATTTGGGACCGCCCCTAATGAAAAGAAAGCACCCGGAGCAACAACCTGTGTTGACATCATTATATATATTATGCATGTATGTATTATATCAAGGGTGCTCATTACGTCGATCGCCATCGAGCGGTCGAACTTCAAGGACATGAGTGTAGATCGCGGTCCAGAAAAGATTAAAAAATATATATATTTCGTAAAAATCCACTAGCCAATCAAAATCCTCACTGAAAAGTACAGGACTTGATTGACATGTAGATTGGCCAATCGGACATCCTCTGAAACATACATCACTGCACATGCGTGTTTAAAAACACTGAGCGCAAACTCTCTGTCATCAGAAAGTTGCTCTCTGCCCCGCGGCACGTCAGGTTCCCGGCAGAAGACCGCCCTGGACAACCAAAGTGTTTATAGAAGCCGTCCCGCCTGCTATCAGCTCTGCGGTTCTCGCCCGATTAATGCGAGCTCATTAATGAAGCTGTTTTTTACGTGGCACGCGCTTCGTATGGAGCCAGCAGCGCCTTTGAAATGCCATGAAAAATGAACAAACTAAAATAAAATATAATTTTCATAAAATACTCATTATTTTCCAAAGTCACAGGGAGACACAACAGAAGGATGAAAGAGCCACATGTGGCTCCGGAGCCATGGGTTGCCGACCCCTGGTCTAGACCCACAAGACAGTGCTCTGAACCTTTTTTCTTCAATGATTTGTGATCCTCCATGGATTACATGAAATCTTTCCACCTTTATCCACCTTTATCATGGTAGGGAGAACACGTCAATGTAAGGGTGGGGTCGTGTAAGATACCACAAGGGTTAATTGGGTTGCCCCTTTTTTTGGTTCTTGTGTTTGTATTTGATTTGTTTCTGTACAGGTTGGCTGTGACTTCACCTGGATGCCCCACCCCTTCCCTGGGTTCTCCACGAAGCAGTCACAGCTGCCTGGAGTTACCCATTTGTTGTTTACGGAGATGCCTTTCTGTTCTGTCAAACAAAAAGCAAGAGAAGAAATTGAAAAAGAAATTGAAAAAAAAAATTCTAGTTGTTGTTTTTTGCAGTTTTTGTTCCCACGTTTGATACACATTTTTTGATTATTAATCTTGTGTTCTTCCTGCTTCAAGGTCATCTCTAAAGCAGGATTTTTTAAAGTCTTTTATGAATCAATAGATATTTTCTAAGCAGTTTTAGTGGTTTGGCATAAAATGTCCCATGCCAACATCAATTGTTTTTACCAATTTCAGGCTCCACATGGTCATGAAACCTAATTAAGACTAATAATAAGACTTGGAGAGTCTAAAAAGGAGTAAACCAGTAGGAAAGCCTTTCAGATTAGGGTTTTTTTTAAACTAATTTAGTTTTCTTTTGTGCCGTCTTCAGGTTGAATTTTTTTTTTATTTCCCATGAAAATATCATATTCAATTAAAATAAAAATCACAGAAGTATTATGAAAAGATTTTCCAAAAGTAACTCCACTCAAAATTGTATGGTTGAATTCTTGCACAAATGACTTCTTTATACCAAATTGCACAGGTACGTATAAGTCATTTTGTAAAAGTACCTGGCATTGTTCACTGGAAAAATTATATATTTGTTGATTTTAGTAAATACTGAGTTCAAGGTAGATTGACCTCGCTGCTTAACAAGCAAGCCTTTGGAGTTTTGTGGTATTTTATTTCTCAGTTAGACTTTTCTGTGATTTGATAAATAAATGATATTTCAGACTCTTAACAATTATTTTCCACCACAACACCTGAATGAGTGGGATGTGCTCTGAAAGTAAGAGCAGGCATTTTCAAAGAGAAAAATTAGACCAGTGCTACAATCAGCCAAAACCTAAAGTATCTGTAATTTAGTCAAATTCAAAGGAAGCAAACATCTATGCGGACTGAGCAGACATTTGCTATGCTGCACGACCCATTTTCTGTCTGTGCTATGAAGTAGCGTGCATGCATCGCAGTGTCAGCGTAGTGTGATGCCGTTAACTACATAAAACACACTGGCACCATGACCCACATTTGATTATGCAGACACTAAATATAGTTTGGGAATCTCCTTCTTTCAGTAAATCAAAAATGAAAAAGATATCTGGACGCGGATTAAGATTTCTTTGCAAATAGATGACCTGTCTTTTATGATTTATTTAAAACACACACGAGCAGCAAACCCTCTGCTTTTATCCAACTTGTTGATTAGTTTAGTTTAGTTGTTGAATATCTCGTTACACAATATAACGTAGCATATGTTGGCTGATATTTACCTAATTTTAGCATCTAGTGACTCTTTGAAAATGCTGTGGTGCATAAAATCCAACATTTGAAAGGTACACCATAGTTGGCTTTTTGTTTGACATCATTGTATTTTCCAGCAAAGGAAAAAGTTTAAAGTTTAACTCAAAAAATAAACATGTAAAGATTTATAGTCAAACTCTGGGATATTTTAGCTTTCAGACAAATATAAAGCAGCTTGAATTTCTGTAAAGTTGATCACTCCGTCACAAAGGGAAGTTGAACATCTTGGTAGAACATCTGATTCAATTTGTTCAAATATGATTGCTTAATAATTACTCCTAAAATTAGCCATTACCAGCCATCATCAACACAATCTGCCATTTTAAATCCTAGTTTAATTGAAAGAGTGACAGTCACATTTTTCTCCTCTCTGCCTGCTCTTTCCTTGGCAACAGCAACACATAACCCATAAATGGGACTCCCTGGTAACCAGCTCAGCATCCTCTGGAGTTGGCCACATCTCAAAATTCAGAATATGGCAGAAAATGTTGCCAATTAAGAGATTAACAACTCTAAAAGTATACTTTTAGGAAAACAGCTTGGATATGAGTTTACAAAATCCCAGAGGTATCTCCCAAACTGTCCAACACGGATGCTTACACACAATAATATGGCAATATTTAAAGAAATGTTCAAGTTTTGCCTTTCTGCTTTTCTGTGGGGTCTGGTACACATTGCCTTTTTTTTGCGTCACAATATTTGTCATATAACATGCTCCACAGACTCTCACATCCAGCCTTTATTCATCCGTCTTGGTCTGGTTTTAACAAAGTCTTAAATTAAAGATTTTTTTTTGGCAATCCTTGTTATGCAACAGAGTCAGAAAAAATTAGTCTGAAACTCAAACAATCTTCGGATGTAAATGAGCAACTAAGGCTTAATCTGTCTGGGATGCAGTTGTGATGTAAGATGGTCCAAAGTGCCATCATGTTGGCGCGATTGCAGCAGAAGTCCCAGGCTTAGTTTTGGATTACATTTCAGCGGAGCCAAAAATGGCTTTTAATCTGTCCGTCAGCGGCCAGAACGCCATCTCTCTTTATTAACGGAGTTCTGTTTAAGCAAGACACCGGAAGCTGCATCAAAGATGTCAGAGTTCACATGGTCTGTGAAAGACGTAATTGGGTTTAGATTGGTATTTTGTGGATTGGAAACATCTAAACATCCACATGTGATGCTGTATAAAATACCTGCTGTTCATACCACATAATATATAATCAGTAAAGCAATATGCTGTCTATTTTTTTAGCTTTACCAATACGCTATAGCTTTAACACTTGTAAAATACAAAGAAATGTTATTTTCAATAATGCCACAATAAAGATAATTCTTTAAAATCTGAATAAAATGTGCAGAAATTTTGTTCAAAGTTGAGACAAAGATGAATCCAGAGTTGTTTCATTTGACCAACTTGGTCCTTAAAATAAAAAAGAACATAAATAAAAACAACATGGAATATGATTAACTAGAGCTGAGAGTCATTAAACAAACTGCACACAAAATATCAAATTGATATTTAAATCCAGACTAAAAAAAATAATTTAGCTCACAATTTTGATTAAATATCTTCATTCAAATTTAGAACACATTTTTTTAATCAAAATAAACTGCCAAAAAAAAATCTGTTTTTCTTGTTTTCTAAGATAATTCACAAGAAATTACTTTGATAGTAAATTGATCCATGGATTCAATCACTTAACATCAGATAAATTAAACAAAAGCTGATCCATTACATATTTTTTATTTGTAAATTCCTTCAGGATTGAGCCCCAAAGGGCTACTGGACCCTCAAAGACAAGACCACTTTTTCAAAACAAGAGACATGGACAAAAGAACAATACATTTGAAGATTAGGAGCTAATAGAAAATCACATTATACTAAAATAGCCTGTGCATCTTCCATGATTGAGAGCATCCTTCCCATGTTGAGGGCCCCCTGTGACTGTGCTCAGTTTGCCCTTATGGTAGATTTGGGCCACTCAAGTGGTACATTCCAAAGACTGGGATGTTGTGGGTTCAAATCATTAACTGTATTTGAGAACTGGACTCCATGAGTGTGACATCACTCATAGAAAATGGTTTACTACTGGCTCCAACCAAATGAAGTCAATTTAGTCACCATTTTTTGCAACATGAACACCGTTTTGAATGTTCAGTTTGGGACCGAATACTTTCATTGAGGCATGTGATTGGTCTGTTTAATTTGAATAACTTACATTACTATTATACCATTGCTATACTGTTATCATAAAGGAAAAAAAAGGTTAGTAAGAACATATTTAAAAGGTTAGCAGAGCAAGAGTAGTTGTTCTGACGAATATGACTGAGTAACAGCTGTCTTTTTTTGATAGAAGTCTATGGCGTTTTAGCTTCTTGCAGCCAATAGGTAACTCCTGTTTGTAAAGTGGGGGGGGGGGGTCACTCAGTCTAACTCTCACATGCAGTCAATGGTTCAAATCCACAGCCAAATCAAAGGCAACCTAAGAGTCTAAAAATGGGACCCAATGGATCTTGTCTTTGACAACAGCTCACAACAATGAATCAACAACACAATGCACACACTCTAAAGTTCCATCTATTAAAGTAATATAAAAGTAATTCCCAATGGTGTTTTAATTAAAATCTAACAACCTGTGTGGTTTTCTAGGATGTAGTTTCTGTAGAAGAAATTCACCTCTGAGTTGGGGGAGTTGTTGGTGTGGAGTAAGCCCACCCCTACTTCCCGTCATCCCCTTCTTTACCGGCTATAGCTTTGAGCATCTTTCAACCCCAGACTAACATTACTGGTGGAAGAAAAATGGCGAGCAATATTGGAGCTATCCAGTCGAACATTTTTTATCCAGATGCCAGCTCAGATGAGGAAAAGAAAGACGTATACAGATCTATTTGTCTGCAAGAGTGGATGCATCAGAATGGAGCGGAGCTTTTGGCCTTCTGTTGTAGGTTCTATATGACAACCACAGGCTTTTTCCAACAGCATTTTTTCATCTCCCCCCGGTTCACAATAATTTAAATAAAAAAATGCAGTTTTAAGTTGAACTTTCTTTAAATATGTCCTCCATCAGAACAATGCTTGAAGAATGTGTTTAAAACACCCCAACACACAATTTGTAGTGGAGTCGGTCTTTAACATACTGATATTTTAGCTTTACGGAGGCATCTATTATTTATCTGACTTTATTACTCATGATCCTAAATTGTGATGCGTGTTTCAGTGCTGGATTGCTTTTGAGTTATTCCAATCCAAATAATGAATTTGTGGCCAATCATGCACCTGATCAGCAGTGACCCCGGCAGAGTAGCAGCTCTGACTTCCAGCTGAGCAGTGTCTGTTAAATCCGGCCATTGTGACCCACTGAGGTATAGCTGCAGGCCACTCACTCAGGCCTGCCAACACACTGTGGACCACTATCCTCTCGCAGCATCACTGCACCACCATCTCTGATGATGATCAATAATAATGTGCGTTGATCCACCAGGCAGGGAGAGCGGAGAAAAACGACACCGTCAGATAAAGCCCACTACACGTGCCAAATTTCAGAGGCTAATGCGCAAAGCTGCGCCGGGATAACGGGCATCCTCTGCGCACAGCGAGTGCAGCCTCTAACCGCAGACACACGAGCCGGAAGAGACGGCTCTGCTCGGAAAAAAAATCATCTCTAAAAGCGCACTGGTCTCCTCACTGCTGTAGGCCGAGTCTGCCACTTCCATAACGCAGGCTAAAGCTCTTCGATGCGGCCTGACGGACACCATCACCCGTATAGGAGCCGACATGATGAGCACCTGTCACTTTGATTTCACCGTTTTTGTGACAAAAATAAATCGAACCCGTTCTAATAAGCCTGCATGGCTGCAGCGATGACTCTTCGAAGCAGGCCTGCTGCTAGTCCCTTTAACGACCAGTTCACTAGGAGATCCCACCGATCAGCGCACGGCCTGTGCGTTTCCCTGCGTTACCTCGTCGAGGGTCTCCATCTGCTGACGGTTTCTGACGTGGGAGGGTAACCATCCATGGTATTGTTGAAAATCAGATGTGGCTTCCGCTAAGCTCTCTGCATCAGCAACAGCAGCAGCCCGTACAATGAAGCGCTGATGGCCGGTGGTGATGATGCTGGGAGCCCCGCCCTCCTCTCGGTGCAGCCAGGATGAGCTCAGCGGCTCCAAGACGCGGATGCAGTCCAACCAGCAACCTCCCCGTCAGCACATGATTCTTACTCAAAGGGTTTTAGTATATGTTAAAAACAACTATCCTGTCATCTTCACTTTTCATGTTAAAACAAATATTAAAACATTATTTTTATATTTAAATGTGAATCTCTGGGGACCAGTGTGCTTTTGATTGTCATTTTAATCTTTATCTAGAAAAAGTGAAGGAATTTCTTGCCTCTCCATACAATAAGGATAGCATGGAAAATGTTGCACTTAATCAAAAAAATGAAACTTTAACAGAATACAGATTTAGGGCTTACTGTGTAACCCTTGTGCTATCCTAGGTACTTTACCATTGGGAGTTGGGTCATCTAGACCCACTAGAAAGTGCTCTGAATCTTTTTTCTTCAATGATTTGTGATCTTCACTGGTGTCCATGGATTACATGAAATCCTCTTCACCTTTATCCACCTTTGTTACGGAAGGGAGAACACGTCAAAGTAAGGGTGGGGTCATCTAAGATAGCACAAGGGTTTATTGATTTCAGGTATGTATGTATCTATTTTTGCATAAATTGGGGTTCCAGCTCATAAACCGCAAAAATGGGATATTCCTGTTCAGTTTTTTTCTGTTCATAAAATGTAAATCTTCTGGAGAAATGTGCCAAAATCTTGCAGTTCATGAATGTTTTTAGCTGAGTTCCGTCAACTAATCATCTACTAAACTTGAAGTGGCTGCACAGGTTCCTCAGATGTCATTAAATTGGCCCAGTTGGGTTCAATATGTGACAGACTTCGGACTTGGCAACTAGCCAGAAGACCATCATTGATCAGGTGGTTGAGCAAGTAGGGGCCATAGGCGCGTACTGGCAGTCACGCCTCTGTCAGTCTGCCCCATGCAGGGCAGCTGTGGCTACGTCAGTAGCTTACCTTCACCAAGTATGAATGACAGGTAAATGAATAATGGACATACATTGTAAGCGCTTTGAGCGTCTGGCAAAGCACAGAAAAATCCATTATCATAATTATTATTATTATCCCATCCATAGTCTGGGTAAGGCTCAAAAGTTCATAGCTGGCTGTTCATAGAGCACTGGGTCCAAGCAGATCAATGGAAAGTCTAATGGAAAGGCAAAATTTGGCAGGAGAAGATGCATCAGCAAGAGACGACCGTGGGCTTCAGCGGATCAAGATTCGAGAACCTGGCAGACATCCAAATAATGGAATGAGGTGGAGGAGCAGCTTCAAAAACCACCACATTCAGTCGCATTTGGGAGATGTGTTACAACTCAAGGGTTCCTGGGATCAAGCCACTTCTGAGGCTTGGCCAGCAAATGGAATGTCTCAACTAGAAGATGAAAAAGAAGGACTGGACTGTTGGCCATTGGTCCAAGGTCCCGTTTTCTGATAAAAGGAAAGTGTGCCTTTCATTTGTAACTTTTTGCCAGCAGCATGCCCTAAAAGTTCTTTAAAAAGTCTTCAACATGTTCAAAATGCAGCTGCAAGATTGTTAGCAGGAACTAACAGAAAAGATCACATCACTCCTGTGTTAGTTTCACTTCACTGGCTCCCAGTTGAATCTAGAATCAAGTTCAAGATCCTCTTACTAACCTATGAGGCCTTAAATGGCATGACCCCATATTGAAGATCTTGTAGTGCCTTACCACCCAAACAGAACACTTCGCTCACGAAATGCCGGACTGCTTGTGGTTCCTAGAATTACTAAAAGTACAGTTGGAGGTAGAGCGTTTAGCCACCAAGCCCCTGTCTTATGGAATAAACTCCCAGCTGGAAGAGAGGCCGACACAGTTTCTACATTCAAAGTTAGGCTTAAAACATTCCTTTTTGGACAGGCTTATTGTCAGACTAGATAGTTGTCAGAGAATTTTTAACTCACTATTAACATGTTTGAATTCAACTTAATAACAATAACAGTTGTTTGTAGGCAGCTAGAAGTTTGGAGATGGGGAAAGTATGGTGCACAGGGGTTCTATTCTCAAATTTCATCTCCTTCTCTCCTCCTCTCCTCTATTCTTGATCATTAATTTATCGTTCAGTTCTCCATGCTTGGTGCAGTACGATTCATGCATTGTCCCTCTTGATTCCAGATTCTATTTGGCTCGTCCGTGCACCTGCACTTGGCTGTGGACTTCACCTCTGGCTCGTCTCTGCTCCTGCTCCTAATTGACTGTGGACCCTGCCTCTGGCTAGTCTTGCGCCCCCAGCCGTTCCCCCACCCATCTGGATGAAGCGCATCTGTTGGACTATTTAACCCTTGTGCTATCTTAGATGATCCCACCCTTACTTTGACGTGTTCTCCCTACCATGACAAAGGCGGATAAAGGTGGAAAGATTTCATGTAGTCCATGGACACCAGTGAAGATCACAAACCATTGAAGGAAAAGGTTCAGAGCTCTGTCTAGTGGGTCTAGATGACCCAACTCCCAATGGTAAAGTACCTAGGATAGCACAAATTCTTCTCTAAGAGTTCTGGTACATCACCTGTGGAGGACCCATCCTTCTTGTGGACACCCCTGAGGTTTCTTCTTTTTTTACCAGAATCCGTTTTTTTTCCCTTACCGAGAAGGAGGGTCTAAGGCATGGGTCGGCAACCCGCGGCTTTGGCGCTGCCCTAGTGGCTCCCTGGAGCATTTTCAAGAATGTTTGAAAATGTTAAAAGATGGGGAAGATAAATATATTTTTTGTTTTAATGTGGTTTTCTGTAGGAGGAAAACAAGACACAAAACATTTTTTAAAGTTTTCCAATGCCGTAAGAATGAGTAGAAAACAATTAATAACATCAAGCAGGTACGTCACTTGCGGAAGGCAAAACGGGAGCCAAGGTATCTGGAGGTTGAGCTGTCAATCATATGGCTGCGCAGGAGAAATGCATGGGTCACGTCTCTGCACATTTACAGGGAGTAGCAGGCAGAAAGCTAAGCGATGAGACCTAACATTTCCTGGCAAGACAAGCCTTTATGCTCCAAACTCACACCATATTAAACATTGCACTGGACTCATCTCCCCCTTCCACACTCGCAGCGCAACAAAAAGAAACAAACATAACAGGAAGAATAAACTAAGGTGGAACAACAAAACTGCCATATGAAAAGAAACGTGAGCAAACAGAAACGCTCCTGCTGAGCCCTAATTAGATCAAAACAACGCATCCCACAATTTGCTGCTAACAGACTTAAAATGCACATGACCGCCAGTACGATATTACTTTTTTTTTTAAACTTTATTATACAAAACGAAAGTACGATACGAAACACAAATTTACAAATTAAACTTCAGATATGCCAGGGGAGCATTCTTTTGTTTGAATCCTAAAAATAAAAATGACATCAAAAATTGGATTTCTTTATTACATTTTTTTAATTTTATCAAAGCAATGAAACATAATTCATTGATATTGTAGCGACCTAGGGGTTAGCCCCGCCTTCAGCCCCTAAGGCTCATGGGAAGTGAAGAGTTTTGGGGTAAAACCTTGAGTGAGAGTGTTGTGAATTGAAGTCAGATCCATGCTGTTTTGACTGTGTAGTTATTTGGATATATGGGCTTGACATTGATAAGGCCCATTTGGTGCACTGCCTGTTTATGTCCATTTGATCTATCTGGCAACGTGCACTATGACGAACACGGTCAGTTCTTCAATGCAGCTACTATGGCAGCAATTGGGCGATATCTTCTCCACTAAAGTGATATCCTGGCTGGGTCGTTACGTTATTGTAATGAAGTCAAACTTGCGTAAAAGAGCAGCCACGTGACACGTCGTTCTCCGCTGAATGCACTGCAGAGCAAATAAATGTTTAATCATTAATAATGCTCATTATGTGTTTGAAGCAACTTAGTCATTTTGATAGCAGGCTATTATAGCTAATATATATACATATTGCATGTGTTGCCTTCATTATAAGGCTTAAATAGGGCTTTTAATATTATAATAATATTTAATATTTTGCGTCTCCAGACATATTTGTTTTTTGTCTTTTTCTTACAATTTGGCTCTTTCAACATTTTGGGTTGCCGACCCCTGGTCTAAGAGCAGGGATGCCCAGTTTAGTTTAGACATTACCTATTGAATTCTGTGACTTCATTCTTTAAGATTCATGTTCATTATACAAAGACCAGTGTGAAGCCCATTGAAATGACCATTGTTGTTATATTGGGCTATATAAATAAAATTGAATTTGGGAATCAATGTGAAATGGTCTGGAGGAAGACAGGTGAGGAGCATAACCCAAACTGCTTGAGGTCCAGTGTGAAATCTTCACAGTCAGTCATAATTGGGGCTCCAATCTCCAACGGTGTTGTCGGTAAACTCTGCTTTCTTCAATCAGGTCTCTCATAGGTCATAGGTTAAAATCATAAAGCAAATTTCACTAACTTAGGTGTGCATCTCACGGATCATGGTTCAAAAGTATTAAGAATAAATGCCACAAACTGAGATGTGTGTTACTTTAACTTATTAATGAAGGTGGCTTCTCATTTAAAGAATTAATTTATGTGCATCTTCAGGACAAACAGATTTCTTTCATTTTTAACTGATCTTCAACATCAAAGCTTCAATTAAAATAAAAACATAGTAAAATATCTGGCTTGTCGGGACAGATAGATACATATTGGATATAAATCTGCTTTTAGGTTAATAATGATGGGTTTAGAAAGAATTTCGCACTTATGACTGTTGGGGATTTTCTGAGTGTGAAAAACAGTTGTATGCCTAAGGCATTGAGTTTTTTTTCCCGTTTTGTGAGGAAAGTTTTGACATGGAGAGGTATTGAGTGACATGGAAAGTCACATTTAACACTTATACGTACTTGTTGGATCGCGCACAATGGGTGTTCAATAGGACAGACATGTTTATGGCCATGCACGCATCTAAGTTGATTTCTTGTGAGAACAAATATTTGAAACTGTTTTGTTTTCACATGTAGTTGATTTTCTTCGTGCAGCTTTATGCTGAAAAAAAAAAAAAATAGATATTTGCCATTCATTTTTGATAATGCAAGATATGCAGACAATCCCAGCAAGTCACCAGTCGATGTAGCTCTTCTGCTACAAAATTGATATAGCATTTTACCAATATGACATCTGAGCCAATTCTATTACTTTATCCAATACAGCACAAAACAAATGGTGATTAATTATACAACTTGCTACTTTCTCAGAAAGCTCAAGGCACTTTACACTCACAGTCCCATTTACTCATGCACACAAACATTCACACACTGATGGCGGTTCTAGTGTCGAATACAGGCTGCAACCTATAACCACCATAGACAATGTGGGGTTCAGTTTCTTGCCCAAGAACATTTTGACACATGAGCAGGCAAGGTAGGAACCTAACCTGCAGTCTTCCGTTAGGAGGTCAACTGCCCTATCAATGCACCACGACCGCCCCATAGTGGCTAAAAGATTGAGAAAACACAGTAATGTACTAAGCACATTTCAAGAATAAGAATTAAAAAAAAATTGCACAGTGAATATGTTATATATAGATGTGGAAATGCAGTAAAACAACACTTTTCAATATAAAACATGCTCCTAAGATTCTTTATGACCGTATAGTTGATTGTTAAAAATAACTGTAAAAGCCGGTTGGTGCTTGTCAGTCGTGGAAAATACGCAGCAAGCTTATCTTTATGTGTGACATAAAATTTTAGTGGTGATATTTTCTTGTTTTTTTCCTGCTGGATTGAGTTTTAGAAGTTAAAAAATAGTAAATTGAGAAACTACTTTCCTCCTTACTAATTAGCAAATCCTTGTTTGTACAGCTTTCCAACCATGGCTGTAACAGGTCCTCAAATGTAGTTTAGTGTCAGAAAATAGACAGCACACGTTATGGTGATGAATATAGAAAAAAAGCTAAATAGCTCTTTTTTTAAAATCAATTTTTACAAAATTCTTCCTTTTTAGATATGGCCATACTCTTAACTAGCACTTTGAGTCAAGTTAGTTAATGTTGCTAGCATTTTTAGAAATACAATTATAAGTCATTGTAAAAATAAAAGAATTAGAGTGATGTATTATTTAAATGAAAACTTTTTTTTTAAGTGAATGTTTTGTCATTTGATGAACAGAGCAACAGTATGTGTGGTCTTTTTATTTATTTGTTTTTTCTTAAACATTTGTATAGCTAATAACTAATTTAAGTTTGAAATTTTAAAAAGTTCTCAACAATTCGTATTAGGAAAAACAAAGAAATCGACCATAAATGACAGTGATCCTTTCTTTCTCTTGCGTTTCAGTTTGAGCTGCGGGTTGGAGTGGTGGTTAGTGGAAGAAGGCCGTGGTTCAAATCCCAGCTGGGATCTTCTGTGTGGAGTTTGCATGTTCTTGCCGTGTATCCATGAGTTTGCTCCGGTCACTGCTGCTTCCTCCCACGGTCCAAAAACAAGCGTTAAAGGTTAATTGGTGTAAATTGTCCCTAGGTGTGCACGTGAGTGTGTGTGTGAACAGACTGGCCTATTCAGGGTGTACCCCGCCTTCAGTCTACAGTAGGTTGGCTCCAGCAACCCCGTGACCCCGAAAGAGCTTAAGCGGGTTAAGAAGATGGATGGTATTTCATTTCCATTTTATTACTTCCACTCCTCATATGTTACTGAACACAGTATCATATCACACATTATTCATCTATAGTTGTGTAAGGCTTCATTTTATCAACAGTGTCTTTAAGTGTTGATAAAAACCACTTAACCACATTGTTTTATTTCATTTAAACTTTGCACTTGTTTGGAACCACATTTTTTTCAAATCAAATATCAATACATTGCAGCAATAAACACAAAACTAATTCAGTGGGCGGCAGTGGCTCAGGTGGTTGTGCAGGTCGTCCAATGATCGAAGGGTCAGCGGTTCGATCCCCGCTCCCCCAGCCAACTGTCATTGTGTCCTTGGGCAAGACACTTCACCCTCCTTGCCTCCAGTGTGGCTCCGCTGGTGTGTGAATGTGTCTGAATGGTCCCGGTGATGGTCAGAGGGGCCGTAGGTGTGAACTGGCAGCCACGCCTCTGTCAGTCTGCCCCAGGGCAGCTGTGGCTACATCAGTAGCTTACCATCACCAAGTATGAATGAGGAGTGAATGAATAATGGACACAATGTAAGCACTTTGAGTGTCTGGAAAAGTGGATACAGTAAATCTCATCCATTATTACCTTGAGCTATTTTATAAAGATTTTCTAGATGAATAAATTATTTATATTGGCACATAAGAGTGAGTCACATTATTACCTGCACTGGTGGTTTAACTCAACTAGTTTAGTAGATTTATGCCATACTTTCAACTTTGTTTGTCTTTTATGCCTCTGGTTTTAGTGGTTTTCTTTTTCTCCTAGATTTTCTTCAAAGAAACTGCAAGTTCTTACCTGTCTGAACTTAAACATATCTGGAATTGTCAAAGGTGTTAAACTCCACTGAAGGTGTGAAACAGCCTGGGGGGGTTGGAACCTGACTGTGTGTGCCTGTTTGTTTTAACTATTCCTGGAAATGTCATGAAAATCATCCAAGATTCTAAAGAATGTATGTATACTCTGATGCAGTTTTGGTTAGAACAATATACATCCAATTGATAAGTGAAAAATTACCTGTTTGAATTCATAGAAATACATATAAGAAAATGTGGCTTTAGTTCTGAGTTTTACAGGAAATCCATAACATATTTTAGAGCAAACATAAGGATGAAACCCCTCCAAGAAGGACATTCGTTTTAAACATTCTGGCCAAGCTATTTTTTTATTTTTATTTTAATTTTTAGAAGATAGAAACAAGTGCATTCAAAATCACATTTTTCATGATTAATGCAATTCCAGTTAAACTGTTGTTCTCATGATAATGGCTTCAGTCTTCACTTGACTGGGCTTGTATGTTTCTGGCAGAGCCTTGCACATTTATCCATCTCTTTACTTTTGCATTTTTTTGATTTTGCATTACTTCCTGTCCCTGCCTATTTAAACCCCCCTGTCTTCACGCTTCACTGCCAGATTGTCTTACCGCACTGCACCGACTCCCCTCCCCTGAAGTCTTCAGCCTGATTATTGTCAATGTGACTCCTGGATTTCCCCTGTCTGCCTCTTGCCCTTTTAACACGGCTTCTTCCCACCGGATCTGCCTCTGCCTCTTCCCTTTTGGATACTGGACGTCTGGATTTGGACTCGGCTCAGCATTTTAGGATTATGAACCATGTTTGCCCCCCCCCCACTCTGGACACTTCTCTTTGCTACATTATTTCCACCTTCCACCAGTGGATTTTTGCAAATTTTTAATCATCTCGTGTGTCTATCCCTCCCCCAGTCATTAATCTGCTTCTCCTGTTTTCCCAGAGCACCCTGTTGACAGTTCCTGTCACCTGAAGCCATCCACACTTCCTCACAATTATATGCATTTGTATTTAAAACTATGTGAAGATGTGGGTTTTTTAACTGGGTCCAGGCATGAAAATTGACTTTCACATATAGAAACCAGCAGAGGTGGCTAGCAATGAGTTACATATAGTTGAGTGACTTTTCATTAAAATTGTACTTCTCAGAGTACTTTTACAGCACCGTAGTTTTTAATTTTACTGGAGTAGATTAAAGTTAAATCTCAGAAATCTTCCTGACATTTTCACTAAGTTCTTCTTTCTATTTTTATCATTTTAGTAAAATGTCTTTATTTTATTCTTGAGTAGCATTAGAAATTGATAATCGGCATTTATTGATCAATACCATGTGTAACAGCAATGAGTCATTCATGTCTACTATGGCAACAGTGATGTATGAGGGAGTAAAAACCTTAATCAATCATTCACAATTCATTATACCTGGAAAAGGAAAGGATCAGGTGCAGTTAAAAAAGAAAATGATGATCTTAGCTTAACACATTTAAATTATCAGAATGCAGTTTTGCGTTTGGCAAAATGGGATCAGTAAGAAAGCCTTGTTGTCATCAAAAAACAAGGAGGATGCTCCTTTTCTTTAATCTAATTTTATTCTAATATTCTTATATTGTTTGCAATTGACATTGTTTCATCAAATTCAGAAATTTAATCAAATGTGTTCAAACTGTTTATCTGTATTTCAGTTATTTTAAAGAAGTCATTTTTTCAACTTCCACTCAAGCAGTTGAGTTGATGACAAACTTGCTGGTTTAAGGTACTCTTAACTTTAGATGAAAGAGAATTCATGAGCATTACAATGAATGTAAATATGCCAGATTTTTATCAGCTGGCTCATTTCCATCTAGAGTCTCTTAGCAGGTTGATGCTCAAAGAAATAAAACTCAGTTTAAGAGAAAGTCAGTACACAAGCAATTATATGTTATAGGTAAAACACAGTCTACAAAATAATACAAATAAAATGCAAATATAATACACGCCTGTCAGTCTGCCCCAGGGCAGCTGTATACATCAGTAGCTTACTATCAGCAAGCACAAATGAGGAGTGAAATGAATGATGGACACTGTAAGCGCTGAGCGCCTGGAAAAGCGTGAAAAAACAATCCATTATTATAATTATTAAAGTAAAGCTGCTTAAACTTTATTTTGGGTAATCTACCCATTTCTGGGTGCTAATTGTCAAGTCTTGTCTGTACACGCTCATTTATATTTTCATCTAAAAAATGACCAGAGATTAACTATTTTCAGAATTTTTAAAGAAAAAACAATTTTTTCCACTGTCCAGAGATTTCCTGTAAATTTCCCCTTGTATGCGAATTCTGCGTATTGGTTTGATTTCCTTTCTTTAAATAATGTTTTCTTGAAGTCAAGTTATTCATGAGGTTTTGCTGCTTCCCTCAGTCTCATTCTCACCTGCTAAGTCATGAACATCAGCAAACTCAATCATTCCTTAGTATTTTTTGGTGACTGGTTTTCACTTCATCTTTGTATAGTCACCTGTCATCATTTCTGTTGGAATAATGTATATATAGGTTATCTCATATTTGCTTATTTTATGCATCACCTAGCTATATATATAGGTGATTTAATCATTTTTGTGAAGTGTTCAGTCCAAATCTGTTTCATACAGGAAAGTGGAGAAAGTGGAGGTGACACCTTTGGGAGAAAATGTTTATCTTTGCATCTTTCCAGCATTCTCCTGAGAACCTGTGTTAGCTGTGTCTAAAATGAAAACGAAGGACATAATAAGGACATAATAAGTTCTTGAACTTGATATATATATAGATAGATAGATAGATAGATAGATAGATAGATAGATAGGATAGATAGATAGATAGATAGATAGATAGATAGATAGATAGATAGATAGATAGATAGATAGATAGATAGATAGAGAGATAGATAGATAGATAGATAGATAGATAGATAGATAGATAGATAGATAGATAGATAGATAGATAGATAGATAGATAGATAGATAGATAGATAGATAGATAGATAGATAGATAGATAGATAGATATAACATAAGACAGTATTTACTACCAATTTTCAGTCTGTGTTTAATTTTTTAAACCACAAATCAGTAAAGGAGAAACAAAATTCAGTAACCATTTTTAGATTTTCTTTCTTATGACTTTTTGCACATTTCAATCCTGGTCACCTGTAATTGCAGAGCAGACGGTCATCTACTCCTATAATTTCTATATTAGAGAACAGGCACTGTTTACTGCTTGTCAATCGTCACAAAAATATCAGGAGAAAGAGGCGGGATCAAGGCAGCTGGAAATTTAGTACTGTGCTGACTGAAAGCTGCCAACGACAACAGAACAATGCATTATGGGAAATGTATCCTAAAGGTTTTTGTAGTTGAATGATCAATTGAAATAATTTAAAAATACCTATTGATTAAAAAAAGGCTACACATATTACAAAACATTAAAATAAATATAAAATATATAATAACACAGGTCATACTAAGGGGAGAGGCATATTAAAACTAAATTGAAATGTTGGCGACAACTCATCTCTTTCTTCTTCTTCATTCCATTGTAGGGGTAAAAAAAAGTTTGAAATTTTTTCATCATATTATGAGCTACACATGTCAATGTATTTGAATGTATGTTATATAAAATTGTCCTTTGTTGATTTGTATTGTTGATTTTTTTATTGTTTTCTATGTCTATTAAAATATATATTTACAAAAGAATTATCCATATACAATAGCATATACACATAAACATGCACATGACTGACATTTCATTTATGAACACTCATTTGCTCCAATTTAAATCTTTATTCCCTATACGCACAAATGCATCCCCACACAATTCAAGTTAATTTTCATGAATATTTACGGTGCTTTCTGCAGATTCTCTTTCCAAAAATGTCGGAACAAAGTCTCTTGTGACATCAACGATATAAAACGAAAACTGTCAAACTAGTTTCAACAACAAGCACAGCAAGTCTTAAAACAGACACCAGTTACACCATTTATGAAACGGATCCAATGCAGTCAGGATTTGTCTCAAAGCATTAGTTTTCACTTTGTTTTGGAATCAAACTACCAACTTTGATGCTATTTTTCTTGCACAGAGATTCCCTCACTTGTCAGAAAGAGAATTTCAAATGACAAAAACAAGAAATCATTGAGCAACAGTAGTTTCTCACACTCCTTAATTGTTGCAGATGCTACTTCACTGCCCCCTTTCTGTGCAATAAATATCTTTTAACAGGTTGAACAAAGTAAATAAAGTCCCACAGGCAGCTTTCCTGGATTGCTTGTAGTAAAAAAAAAGCATTCAAGGTCGGGATCATATTGATCCATTTTACTCAAAGCTACTCAAAGAGTTTGTATAATTTTAAAATGAAAAGAAGACTAACAGAATAAAATTTTGGAAAGTTTTAATCCTTTATCCTAAATCTGACAGAAAAAGAGGGACAAGAAAGCAGAAATTGAATATATAACCATTGAAGCCCAAATGAACATAACAAAGAGAACGTTTGATCATTTAAAGAAAAAGTAGGCACGTTTTCTGCAGTGACATACTATTTCTGCACTTATAACATTCAGGATTCATTTTAATGACGCATTTTTTCTGATCTAATTAAAAAAAAAAGAAAAACAACCAACATATTGTGTAGATTATGCAGCCGAGCCTTTGACCTGGACCACAGACCCCCTCAACCATAATTTTTTTACGTTTTAACATTTTAAAAGCATAAAAATGGCTGAAATATCATTTATTTATATGATTGATAATTGAGAAACGTTTAAAGATATACATTGTTTTCCTTTTTCGGGCTAAAGGACATCAGTCAGACTTCTGCAGTTGGATTTAATCTGTGACAAGTATAGGTTCAACAAGCAAAAGATGCAAAAAATGTTCCACGCTGAGCACCTGAACGCAGCACGGAGGCAGAACACGCAGGCAGAAAAGACTCCAGATCAGAAACTCTTTAAACATGCAAACGTATGTATCCGGAATGTTGTCTCCGCCCTGGTCTTCACACCCTCCCCCAGAACCTCTGAATGACAATCCTCAAAAGAAGGTGGTTGTGCAGTGAGCGGGAAGTTTGGTGTGGGTTTTTGCAAACACGTCGGGACGCTTTGGCACGGACGCAGCAGGGCGCACGACACTTGGACTTTGATGCAAGGGTTTCAAAAACGCGAAGGATACAGAAGATGAACACGAACGAGAAGAATGAGCTGCATGCGGCGATTATTGTGCCCAAAGGGTCTCCCGAGGGGCCGAAACAGGTGGAGGACAGGGGTCACTGGGGGACCAAAGCCGAGTTCATCCTCACAGTGATGGGAGCGATCATCGGGCCCGGGAATGTGTGGAGATTCCCCTACCTGTGCTACAGAAACGGGGGAGGTGAGCCAGGAAACTCACTCATCTTGTATAATTATTTACGGTCTAAAAGTCTGATTGCTTCATTTATTTACATTTTTTCCAGGTGTGTTTTTCATCCCTTACATTTTGTTCATAATCACCTGTGGAATACCTCTGTTCTTCCTGGAGACAGCCCTGGGTCAGTTCACCAGCCAGGGGGGCATTACATGCTGGAGGAAAATTTGTCCACTTTTCCAAGGTAAAAAAAAAGGGAAGTTCTTTTTCTTTTCTTTTTTTTTTTATTAATATAGATATTGAAAATAAATATATTGGTAGATAAATTTAAAGAAGACAACAACTGTTGCACATGTTTATCCCTACTTTTGTCTCTTTAAAAACATTTGTAAACAAATGGAAGCTACCTTAAAAAATAATTACAAAAACATTTTCACTAATAAAATAAAAAAATAAACTACAACAATAGAAAAGAAAAGCTGTCAGTCTGTGCAATGGCAGTTTTAATCTCATAACAATCTGATATAACATACAGTTTAAATGATGTACCTGTCGCATTTGTTATACAAAATAAGTCCTTATTGAGTATCTGGGTGGCTCAGTTGGCTGTGTGTAGGACTGGCGTGTGGGAAACCAGGATTTATTTCCCTGGGGATGCGATGAACTAAATCTGGTGTGGGTCCTTAGGCAGGATTCTTTGTGCTACTGCCTAACTCTGTAGCCACAAGGGGGGCCAAGTTTGTGTCTTCCTGTACCAGTCCCCAGCCCGGATAAAATGCAGAGTTGTGTCAGGAAGGGCATCTGCATACGCATCCGGCGTAAAAATCTCTGCTTAACCACCAACACAGTGAAAGCTGCTACGCTGTGGATGTGCCAAAAGTTGAACAATAACAAACAGAAGTTATTTCTGATGACTAGTCATTTCTTATGTGAGCATGTTTTGAATGCCTTTAAAACAATGCAAGGAGGGCACCATTTAACTAGCAAGGTAGAGCCTAAAGACTTAATCTTTGTGCTTCTTGTAGAATCCAGACTCCAGACTTTGTATTCTACAAAAAAATTATAAAACACAAGTTTTGCAATTATAAAAATGTTGTTTTCACAAAGTATCTACCCTCAACTCTGACTTTTTTTAGAACCAGCAGTCATGCAGATCAAAGTTCAGTCCTAATAAGGAAAAATGTCATTTCAGTGTTATGGCCTCAGGGATGATTTATATCTAGGTTTGGGTTAGGGTCAAGCAGAACTGTTCATAATTACGTTTTGAGCCTCCTTGTCTATAAGAAGGAAAGCCTAAAAAGGACAGTCACTGATGTGATGTGTGTGTATGAATGGACTGCACTACTGACTAAAAACAACCAGATTAACTAACTTGAACAGCTTAATATGACATTAGTTTGCCGTTTCTCTGTGGGATGGATTGAAGCAGCTTGAGCCTGGAAGAGGGATTTTTCACCAAAGAGTCGAACAGCCGGTTTCCACATCTTGTAAATGGATCACACATAAACGGTCATTTGCGGTGAAAACCAAAAGACACAGGAAGGTACAAGCATGGACAAGATGTTAATGAGTTGGTGTGGGAATAATAATCAACAAAGGGCTGGCAGACAGGTTTTAGGATGTAAAAGCGCCTCAGGCTCACATGTATTTCTTTGCAGAGATTGAAGTCTGTCAACAAGAGAAATAGATTTATTTCAAAAATAGGAATGACTTTCTATTTCTACAGTGCCAGTGCTAAACACAAACAGGGATTCGGGGGAAATGCTACATATCTGCTTGCACTCTTTGAGGGGACTGGTTGCCAAGTACTGAGAATTCCCTTTTAGAATAACTTGCATTTTTTTAGGCCAACTGGAAGTAGTGAAAGGAAAACACTCCAAAAAATGAACAAAAAGATACCCAATTCAGAAGAGATTTGATACCTTTATAAACGAACGGTCTACTTTGGGTTTTGTTGTAGTATTCGAGTGTGTAAATGCAACTCTTATTTATTTAGTGCATTAATTGAATAAGAAAACTGCATGTAAACATTTTTTATAGGGTTCCATTTCTGACAAAAATACATTTGTGTTTTTGGTCCACTTATTAGACCAATGTCTTTGGTCCATTGTTTATGTATTTGGTCTAATGTCTAGGAATTTAGTCCACCGTCCATCAGACTATGTCTTTGGTCTATTATCTATGTATTTGGTTTCCTTGTCTATGTATTGGGTCAACTGCCTTTGTCTTTGAAACATGATTATATCTATGTATTTAGTCCACTGTCCATGTATTTTACCATGTTGACAGACTGGTTGTCATCGTTCATGTCATTGGTTGATGTACACATCAGAGTCCTTGGCTGCTACTGTATGTCCGTTGCATTATGTTGTCTGTGGATTTCCAAAACTATTAGGTGGCTTCACTATTTAGTAGTTTGTAGATCCACTTTTAATGGGGCATTTACAGTATCATTTTGATCCACTGACGTTTTTCAAGTAATCCCTCCCTCATTGCTCTTTTCAAGTCCCACCAAATCTCCTTAAACACTCCAGATCTGGACTGGCTGGAAAATGAAGCGTAAATGATCATTGTGCTTGACAGTGGCTATGCGATGTCTGCTAATTTGTCTGGGTTTTCAAAACCATTTCAAACCCCAATGCCCCTTTGGCTCCTCTGTATGAACTAGAAATCCTGTGGTTTGTTTAAATACCGTCTTTCAAACCTCAGTTATGTTTACATGTTTTTTTGGACACAGAAGTTTTTCATCATTCATCCCTTTCAAACAAACCAGAGTTTTTGTGTTTTAATTTCATGATTAAAGATGCTTGTAAGGTCTGAGATGAAGCTTTTACATGTTTTGTGTGCATGGAATTGATGTAAATGATGTACCGGGTAAATATCCCCTCCTGGAAGAATTGGTCCATCTGTTTTGTTTGTGAAGAAACCTTTTCATTATGAATCACTGAACTCCAAATTGTTTGGAAATAGTTGTTTAAACCTGTGCAAACCAATTAGCAGAGATGACTATTCCTATATTTTCCAGTAGATTCATCAGTGGAATTTTGGCTTTAGGCTCAAAGATATTAACACGCAAGAAATATAACCTTCGTTTAAATATGCACACCCACTGCCAAAGTAAAGAACTAGTTTTAAACAAAAGCTAATTAGAAATATTGTCAAATCTGCAGAAACAGTACAAAATCCTAATCATGGGGAAAAAAGTTGCAAAAAATGTTATAAAACATATCCAAGACCACAGGTCATAGGATGGATTTGAACACCAAAAAATTATTTTTTTAGTCAGAATTTGCTGCTGGGATATATTTTTCTCCTTAATCAGCATTAAAACTAATTTAATCTTAAAATACCATTTCAGATAACAGCTTACATGGATCACTTAAAAATATACATTTTAAAATCAAAATAACTAGTTAATCGTATTTTAATGACATTTTTTAATGGAATACCAAAACGGATGCTATGTTTGTCTTTTCACAGGAATGGGCTATGCTAGTCACGTAATCATCACATTTGGCGCCACCTCCTACATCATGATCCTCACATGGTCTTTCTTCTACCTGTTCTCCTCCTTCAGTGCAGAGCTGCCTTGGGCCTCATGTGGAAACGAGTGGAACACAGGTATCCCTGTGAGCCAGACTGTAAAGTTCTCTGAATTAAAATTGCAAAACTATGATTTTAACGAGACACAAAAATGGGGATTTAAAAATGTGAGATTTCTCATACCTTTGTGTTTGTTTCTTTTCTGACAGACTCTTGCTTTGACAGCAACCTGAATGCCAGCAAGTTCAAACTGAACAGCACTCTTCCAGTTGTGGAGTTCTGGCAGTAAGTGTGAAAGGAATTAAGATTAACTGGATGCATTAGTTGCTTTTTTCCCACAGCTTCTGATTCTTTGTCATCACCACTGATAAAAGCAAAAATTCTGATTTAATCTCTCGTGCCAAGTAATTGTTGTCATTTCTCCCCAATCGTTTTGTATCCGTGTCACATCCCATCCATTTCTCTTTGATCAGACGTCGAGTTTTGAAGGTCTCAAGTGGCATTGAGGAGGTGGGCAGCTTGAGGTGGGAGCTGGTCTTATGTCTCATCTTGAGCTGGGTCATCTGCTACTTCTGCATCTGGAAGGGAATCAAGTCGACTGGAAAGGTTAGATTTGTTAAACATTTTTAAATGGGTTGCCAAAGGAACAAATCGACAAAACAGAAGGATTAAAAAAAAGATACTGGGCAATTTAACCTCTATAGAATTCATATTTTTGGTATCTAACAGTGGGGTATTGGCAGAAAAGTTTCAGTTCTGGGGGGGAAAAAAGTCTGTTGGCGTTGGTTTTTATAACTTTTTATGTCTCATATGAGATGTTTTTCAGTCTGCTGTGATAAGACCATATTTATAAATAAATATATGGTCTTATTTATGGTCTCCGCTGCGTTTACAACCAGAAAGAGAAACTTTCGCAGGAAAGGTTCAACATTTTCCCCAAGAGGGGAAAAAAAACAGAGGACCTGATTTATAATCATTGTCTCAATGAAAATAGAAAAAATATCATAAGGTTCAGGAGGCCCGAGCAGGCTTGTTCCCCTATCCACTGCTATCTGGTCCGACTCTCTGTCGGTCCGCCAGCTCGCCTCCTGCGAGCCGACATAAGGCACGATGACGTCAGACTGGATCTGTGAGCTCAGACAGCAGAGCTGTTAGCTGCAGAGCAAACGAGAGCTGAGTGAATTGCGTAAGAGTCAGGAGTGTTTCACGTGGAATATCGCTGAAATATGTCATCTCTCTGACTAGCACACCGCAGTCAGAGCGGGTATCGAGGAATAAGAGTCGATTTCCATGGATCAGCCAATGAGCGTTTAGATCCCACCCACCTTCACTGATTGACAGATAGAGCCATTCTGCTGAAAAAGCTCATGAAATAAATAAGCCATTGTGAAAAACAGCAACATGAAATAAAAACAAAGCTACTTTGGAAAATATTGATTTTGAAATCCAAGGTTCTGAAAAAAGAAGTAGAATTATAATAATATTCCACATGAATAAAATGAATATTTTAAAATGCTTTTTTAAAATAATGAACAGGTTTTTAAAGCAAAATGAAATATATTGAATAATATAATGGCTAATTTAAAATCAGTGTGCAGGTTTTTCACCATTTCATGGTCTTTTTATATATTTATGAGAGATTTATTGGTTGACTGTGTATTTGCATGAGGCCATATTTATTTATTTAATCAAATATTTATTTATTTAATTATGAACAGTATAGGACTCCATAGTTCCTGAGCCCTAATGTCCAGAAGAAAAAGCGAACTTCCATTCTATTGAAAGTGCTCAGGGTCGATCTCGTTCTCAGTGGTGAGGATGTCACAGGATTCTCATGTTCCAGTGAATGTTCCCAGAAAAGAGAGAAGAATTAGGCCATTCCAGGAAAAAAAAAACTTTAGCTTCACACTGCTTTTATATTTTGTTCAGTTTTATTCTGTTAAAAAGCACCAATTTATAACTTGACTATCTCAAAATGCTTCACAAAAGAAGCCAGAGATATCACACCAAGCAAACATTATTAGAAAATGCTATAATCTAATTAATTCCAAACTATTTAAGATTGTTTTAATCCAAATCAGTCCCCATCTATAAAAACTAGATTGTCTTTATTGTGTTATACATGTTTATATTCACGCAGCCAGAGCATTCTTTACTCCATTTTACTACATTCCTTAAAGCTTTTATAAACTGTGTTGCTGCTAATTAGACACCATTTTTCCAAAATATTTAAAAAGTGAGTTTAATCTTAAACAGAGTGTATCAAATTTGTGTAGGAAGAAAAACCCTTGGGGATTGAAAATGTCATAGTAAAGGTGTTGTGAAAGCTGTAATTAACTTACCAAAGATGTCATTTAATACATCATATAACCAGTTTCAAAGGTTTATGTTGCAATATGGCTCGGAGAAATATCTGAAAAGTCTGTAGAAAAAAACTTGGTTTCTGTGGAGTTTATACTGTAAACACTTATAAATGAAAATGCAGTTATTTTTATTACCTTACATAACTAAAGTGCATTATTTATCAGATGATTAAGCAGGTATGCAAAGTAAAAACAGAAGTGTTAATGCAACCCTTAGAGCTGATTTTAACTCTGAGCCAGATAACATATGGTCCTTATCTACATAGTGTTAAAGTGACACTGAACATTAGGTTTCATTTAGCATAACTCTTTTGGGTGTAAATAATTGGCACTATCTGTACAACTTTATTACTCAAAAGTGTTGAATAACCTTTACAGAGTCATTTCCACTCTGCACATTTGAACTCGGAGCATTAACACCAACACTTGGGGGTTGGGCCTTACACTTGCTGCTGTTGTATTAACTCTGAAATAGTCTGATCAGTTTGAATACAAAAATATGACACTGGGAAACTTAATGTGTACTTTCCTGTAAATTTAAATACAAATCTTGAATAAAAGCTGGGGTATGGACCTTCCGGTCCCTGGCGGGGGCAGTTGAGACTCAGTTAGTCGGGAGAATCGAGTTTGGCGCCTTGGTGGGGTGGGCAGGGGCAACGCATGGTCTCTCAGGCTTGGGTGTGGATGGCGCAATTGGGTGGGGGTTTGACTTGGCTTGGGGGTGGTCTTTTTAGCCTGCACCGGATGGGCTGGCCATCTGCACTGGGATCACTCCCTCTCTGGCTCTGGGATAGGGTGGGGCAACCATCTTGGGGCCCGGGGTTGCTCTGGACTACAGCTACCATGGCCGTGGGATCTGGAGGAGGCAGGGAGGCAGCCTGGATGGCCCTGTCCTGGGGGTGGGGGGTGTCTGGGGAAGGGGGTGGGTCCTCTATCGATACAGGACCTTAAAGGGTGGCAGATTGGGATCTCCACTGAGGCAATCGTGGTTGCCCTAACTCGTCGGTTGCCTCGGTCCAGTCGGTTTCCTTGACCAGAGTTCCCCCAGTTGTGACGTTTAGGGGCCTGGGCTTGCTCCGGGGAACGGCTCTTCCTTGGCTTCTCTCTCTTTGTGTGGGGTGGGGGGCCTGGGGGGTCGGCTTTTCAAGCGATGGCCCCCTGGGCTGGGGAGACCTGGGCCCAATGCTGGGGAGGGGCAGGGGGATGGTTGTTTTACGAACCAGGGGACAGTCTAGCAGCTGTCTCGGACTTACCCTCTTCCTCATATAATCACATATTAAGGTGCAATGCACCTTGGTCGGAGGAGCTACTTGGCAGTGGTCTGCCTCCCATGGTTGCCATTTGGAAATGGACCCCTCCCCTCTTGGGTTTTATTTGCACCTTAGACATGTAAGACCCTTGGTAGGGGGCTTGAACATCACTGCCAGCAAGCAGAAGATGTCCTCTCAGTGCCCTAAGCACCAATTTTAATTGCACCCTTTTACCACAAAACAATAAATACTTCAAATACACGTACAAGGAAAGTGGGACCTCTGACCACCTGTCCCCTATCCTATCCCTGGCGGGGGGGAACTAGGCCCTCTGGAATAGAGTCTGTGTCCCTTGGGTGCTGGCTTTCTGGGCCCGGCGGCCATCCCTTCACACAGAAAGAGCATTTCCTGAATTCTATGGCAAGGCCAAGAGCCTAGGATTACATCACACCTGAGCCTGGGGGTGTCCGTGTCCCTGTTGTGTGGGTTCTGGTCCTTTCCCTTGTATACCGGCCTTTTCAAAAATTCAAACAGTGGGTGAGCGTGGTTGGGACATGTTTACAACACTTCTTGAGGACCCCCACTTCTCTTGGGCATCCTCCTCCTTGGCAGGAGTGGGCGGCCCCTGCCTTGCTCTCTCCTGGAACCGTAGGCTGGGTGGGTGGCTGCCTGGAGCGTGGCGGGTTTCCTTTGGGGGACCCTGGCTCGTGCCTGGGGTTGGGGTTGGCGAATGCTCAGAACTTCTGGATGGTGATGGTCTGCTAATATGGGGCTAGGGGTGCTCTCCCAGGGCGGGGCCTTGCATGTGGACCCTCAGGCGCAGTGGGGGGCTATTCTTCTGGTTAGGCTGGAGCCTACACTCTCTGTTTCCTTGTGCCTCCCTACTCTCTGGCATTGGGGGCCCCTGTGGCCAGGCAAGTTTTTTTAGGGCAAAGGAAGATTAACCTATCAGTAGTTGTCACACACCTGAGCGTGTTAAAATGCTCTGCATTGAACTCAAACCCCCAAGGCAGCAGGGAACTGCACTTGCAGCTGCGCTGACAAACCCATTCTATGATTAATGCCCCTACTTCATGCTTAGCGCTTAATAGGGTTGTCGGTTCCCACTTCGAGAGTCCATTGACTCTAGACCAGGGGTGTCAAATTCATTTTGGTTCGGGGGCCACATTCAACCCGTCTGATCTCAAGGGCCGGACCAGTAGCCTAAAGGCAAAATAATAGCTAAGTTTTTTTTTTTTTTTTACCCAATTGGAAAACATGCCTCAACCAACATGGTAGCCTAATCATTTCTTATTTCACATTCATTCACAGAGGCCAATGAATCTTAAATAAAACTAATTTCACTTTAAAAAATATTGGTTTATTCAATTTTATACAGACTGAATATTTAAATCTGACACTAAAGCAATCCTGATAATAAATTCAAGAGGGGGCTACAGAAAAAAATCATCTGCCTAAAATGTAAACGTCCAAACGATGACAAAATTACACTTAATTAAACTTGCAAACATTTGTGAACATAAGAGTTTGGAGTTAACCTACTTTCTCTCCAAAAACTTCACCTGTCCATAGATATCAGGATTCAAATCCTGTGCAGAAACACATTTACTGTCATTCAACTGAGCAAAACACAATAAAATGTCCATTATTATTATTCATTATTATTATTTCCATTTTCCTGGAAAGCTCAGGACTTCACTTCAACCTTTTTTTTTGATAATATTTAGGTAATTATTGTGTCACCACTGATTATTCTTATAGGAACGATATTTTGGTGAGGCTCACAGGGAACCAAACTACTGCCTACCCAGACACAGAGCTGTTAGGTTTCGTTTTTGGCACATGCAGAGTTAGGTTGTTTCACCTGTTTAGCTTTTCCTTTGCTCCCCTAGTGGCGGAAATGCACATTTCGGTTATTTCTTTAAAAAACCATAACTCGTCACAGAAACTTGCTTTCTTTTTTAAACATCCTTATGATTTTTACTCTTCATGTGTGGGCCGGACTAAACCACCTGTTTGGCCGGATACGGCCCGCAGGCTGTTTGTTTGACACCCCTGCTCTAGACACTTGACAAAAGATTCTTATGTAAAGATAAAAAAATGAGCTTATAAAAACTACTATTGTGACTTCAAAGTCTGAAAAGAAAATCTTTTAACTTTGTCCTAATGATTACTGTAAACGAATTAGAGATTCATTAATGTGTCTGTCCACTTATTCACTACGCAAGGACAAAAGATGCTTTTGAAAATAAACCTTCAACTCTTCCTTAAAAATATATAAAAATCAAATTTTATTTCCTTTCAGGCAGCCTACTTTACAGCTACATTCCCATTCCTCATCTTGTTTATTTTGCTCATACGCGGTGTTACCCTGCCAGGGGCAATAGATGGGATCATCTACTACCTCTACCCAGACATTTCTCGCCTGTCAGATCCTCAAGTAAGCGCGTGCATCCCCCTGTTTAGATGACATCTATATGGTAAAGAGAACCTCTATCTAACTCTACTCTCGTTCACTCTCCTCAGGTGTGGATGGATGCTGGCACTCAGATCTTCTTCTCATATGCCATCGGTCTCAGCTTCCTCACTTCTCTAGGGAGTTATAATCATTACAACAATAATTGTTACAGGTACAGGCATTTTTGTCATTTAGTCTTCATTTTTACTGAAGATTTAATTGAAGATCCTAATTTTGTTGATACACTTTGTCAGTTTATTATGTGTGTTTATTATGTGTTGAATTGAAGATCTCATACAGTAAAACTAAAATCTTACATTTAGAAAGAAAATAAACTATTCTAAATCTATTTTAAATTAGTTAAAAATGTATGCTTACATAAATATTCTCTTTTTGTCCTTTCAGAGACTGTTTCTATTTATGTTTGCTGAACAGCGCCACCAGCATCGTGGCCGGTTTTGCCATTTTCTCTGTTCTTGGATTTATGACACATGAGCAAGGTGTAGACATTTCAGAAGTGGCGGAATCAGGCAAGGACATTTTCGGTTTCATTTACAACTTTTGGCTAAAACGTTTGCCAGTCATCTGGAATTTATTTGTGTATGAAAATATAAGAAAAAACTAAGCTAAATAAACAGGTTTTTTTATTGCTATAGTGAAAAACTTTCTTGTCATATCGTAAGTCTTTGACCGTTTATGCCATCAACGTGTATCCATTTATTCTGATGCTGAGAAAAGCAGCTTTTCATTTGGGTTTTGTACCAATATGCAACACATTACCACCAAAGTGTTGCAAATATGCCCAGGCTTCTTTTCTCCGCTTCAGAATCCGCTGGAATTATACCAATTATGTAAACGGTTAAAGAGTAACAGTCAACACTTGAGCTAAAGCTGTGGTGTTAAAGGGTTAATCAATATTTTATCACAGAAGTTTACCTAATTAACACTTGTATGTAGTATGTCAATAGGAATTTACAAACTTTTGCAGTTGCCCAAATTTGAATCCCTCCAAAAGTTAACGTTAAGTTTTTGTTAATTATTTGTAATTTTTGTTTTTATTTTTGTGTGAATGCGTTTTTAGGCCCAGGCTTGGCGTTCATTGTCTTCCCACGTGCTGTTGCCATGATGCCTATGCCTCAAGTGTGGGCAGTGTGTTTCTTCCTTATGATCATTCTGCTTGGACTGGACAGTCAGGTATTGCCTAAAACTATCCCAATGAATAAACGTATAAAAAACAAGGATATGAAATACTTTATTGTCATCCCACAAACCATTTCTTCCAAGTTTGTTGGTATGGAGTGCGTGATGACATCACTGGTTGATCATTTCCCCAATTACCTGCAACAAGGCTACCGGCGTGAGATCGTGCTGCTTGTCATCTGCTGTTTCTGCTGCCTGCTGGGACTCCCCATGGTCACTGAGGTTTGTGGAAGTCAAACAAGAGTTTTCCTCTCTGTGTCCCTATTAAAAATGTTTCTTTTTCCTATTCTTATTATACCTGTACTTATACCTCATGTGTAATAGATGTCAGACCATTCTCAAGGGTGCGGATTGTTACATTGATTGAACTTACAATCCACAATGTGAGCAAAACCTATCATTAAAATACTGCGGTTTGCTGCCGTTGTCCCTTGCGCAATCACTTAGTAAACCATGTGTAAAATCCAAATAAAATAGCACATGTATTTCCCTGCATAAGCCATTTTGTAACCTTTGATGGGGAATTTGATGGGGAACTTTTTTTAAATACACCTTTTGCACTAAAGAGTAAATTGTCAGTTATTTTAGCTGTAGGCATACTGATGTCCACTATAATGTGGCAGTTGCAACATAATATACTGTCTTATCATCTTCGGGATTTTCTTAGGATTTTTTTCCTTTTCTTTTGGCTTCAAGTCTTAAACAGTCCGTTTGTTTTAACCTCTGTTTAAAGTATTTTTAAAGATGTTATAATGTTTTAAAAGCCCTCCCCCTGTCCCCCTATGGGCAGCCTTGCTTATTTAGCTCACTAGAAAAGCTATTCCTTTAAAGCAGGGTTTCTCAAAGTGCGGCCCTGGGCAAATGGCGGCCCGCGGGAAGATTCTTTGTGGCCCTCAATAAAAAGAGAGCAAGAGCAGGTTCCTTTGAGGAAAAACATTGTATAGGTGAGGGGAAAAGGTGATTTCTAGCCAAGTGGACAAATGCTTACTTTGTCGTACCTCATGGGCTGGATAAAGTCATGTGCCTTATTCGCAAGAAGGTAAATGCAATGCTCAAAGTATTCAATATAAATCATAACTATGTTGCAAATCATAAAAACTATGTCAAATTTACCGTTATGTTTCAATATTTGCAGCTTCACTTATTTGCAGACTTTTTTTTTTTAGCCATGCGACTCCTCCGGTTTATCACAAAAACTCAGCTCAGGACGGTTGTATGAGACTTTTGCATCAGAAGGAGGTGCTGCGGGGGAACGGAGATGAAGAGCATGCCGACCCCTCAGCTTCCTTACCGGCTGCTGAAGAATATTTCACAGCTATTTCAATTGATTCCTGAATCGCTTCCAGTCAAAATTTTTGCCCCTGCACAGAAAAATGGCATCAGCTGACTTAGAAGCGGGCGGAAAATATCCTGAAACACTGAGGAAGATAATCTCGGATGATGATCCAGAGTAGGTTTTTAAAATGGATGATACTGGCCCCTTCTGGAGGAAAATGGCCACTCGCACTTAACTGATAAAGGAGGAAGCACAGGCTCCTGGTACAGGAGTGACATTCCTAATAGGCATTATAAAGTATGCTACGGTACACTTAATTGTTCTGCATAAAAAAATTAAAAAGTCCTTATGTTGAGCAATATTTCAATGTTCTTTATTGAATGTTTTAGAAAGCATCAGAAGTTTCAGAAGGGTTTTTGATGAGAAAGGATTGGTGACTGACATTCCTCGGCCGGGGGGGGGGGGGGGGTTCTCCGTAGTAGCGGATGTTTCTGGTCCCTAATCCCAGCGAATAAGAGAAAACATATGGCTACCTTGGTTTGTTTATCTCTGACCATGTGGTCCAATTTTCGATGATATGTGAAAAGTAAAATAATACATAAGATTCAGAACTTGTGTTCCTTAATACACTTTAAACATTGATGACTTTCTCCATTACATTTTTTTTAATGGGTGAAGTTTAAATTAATTGTAGTAGGTTAATATGTCCACAGGCTTTTTGGTGTTTTTAAACATGTTCTTGTGGCATTTTACTGATGATAGAGGGCATATGTTACCCATCCTTAGCACTTTAACGTTGGGAGTTGGGTCATCTAGAGCAGTGTTTTTCAACCTTTTTTGAGCCACGGCACACTTTAACCTTGACGAAAATCCCGCGGCACACCAGCATCCAAAAATTGAAAAAAGGAGAAACTCAGTCTGTATTGATCTGCAGGCCCTCCGCAATCTCACATGCATTTTGTAATAATTGTGACAGAAAAGCTGGAAGTTGCAGCTGTTTTTTTCTAATAGATGTAATAAAAGTTAATTTAGAAGATTTAAAACTGTTTGATTTGTGTTCATTGTTGTTTCAAGACGTTAAGAAGAGAGACTCATCGTGCGCCGATCATTTTAACCCAATGCATCATGGGAGATGTAGTGCAAAAGTCCGCCGAACGCAGACAGACTAGCGTCTCTGAGCTTCATTGTTTTGTTCACTTGTTCCACGGTCTGACACCGGAATCTGTAGAAAGCTACACCGCTAAAGACGAGCTTTAGCTGGTATTTTTGTTAGAACTGAGAGACTTCATCAGAAGTCCAGAGGAGTCAGAAGACCAGAATCTGAACAAGGAAGGGAAGACTTTACCTACTTCTGATTGGTCAGACTGATGACGTGATTAAGACTCCTAGAATGATTGTGGGACTTTTCAGAAAACGGCTTTAGTTGCGGCTAAATCGCGGTACCGTCATTCTTATCAAAATGTATTTAAAAGAATCAAATAAACACAAAGAAAAAAGTATTTAGTATCCTAACTTCTCAGTGTTTTATCTGGGCTTGTTTGAAAAAGCTGATATCCTGGAGATGGAAAATGGTTGTAGATCAGTTAATGAAGGCAATCTCCCACGGCACACTAATGTGCCGCGGCACACTGGTTGAAAATCACTGATCTATACCCACTAGACAGTGCTCTGAACCATTTTTCTTCAATGATTTGTGATCTTCACTGGTGTCCATGGATTACATGAAATCCTTCCACCTTTATCCACCTTTGTCATGGTAGGGAGAACCCGTCAATGTAAGGGTGGGGCCATCTAAGATAGCACAAGGGATAAAGGAAGTTAACCTCAAAATTGCATTTCTAAGTATTTCTTTATTCAGATAATTGTGAATTAGAAAGGACAAAAAAGCGAATATTTGTGACAAAAACTACACTGGGTGGGCCACAAGCTTCCTGCTCCAAGTTCTCTGGAATGGGGAGGGGATTGGTGCCACCCACTAATCAGAGACGACTTTTTAATGAACTCCTGCAGAAACCATGGCCTTTTTTTGGCTTAAAATTGGATACTTATTATTAAAAAAAACACTGGTAATACTTTTACAATAGATCAAAGTATGATATTGAATTAATTAAGTTGTACTTAAAAGCTGCCTTGTGGTGTTAAAAAAAAGTCACTGTATTGGATTTAAACTACTCAAAACAGAAAATGTGCATTGTTTTGTGCAACATTTCTTTAAAATCTAGCTGGTTATTGACAATTATCAGCCAGACTTCAGTGTGAAAACTGTTTATTTAGTTTTCTTTCAAAGTTTACTATTATCTCTTCTATTTGAGTGGAGCTGTAACCCTTGTGCTATCCTAGGCACTTTACCATTGGGAGTTGGGTCATGTAGACCCACTAGACAGTACTCTAAACTTTTTTTCTTCAATGATTTGTGATCTTCACTGGTGTCCATGGATTACATGAAATCTTTCCACCTTTATCCACCTTTGTCATGGTAGGGAGAAGATAGCACAAGGGTTTTAAATAAGTCAGTTTGCTCAATGAGCATTCAGAAAAATAATATTGTTTTTAATTTGTAAAATAAAACACTTTTCTAAAGTTCTATCTTACATTCTAGGCTAATGTGGGGAAATTGTACAAAAGATGTGAGCACTAAACCAATTTATCCTTTCACACATATCACAATTAATCACCACACATAACCATGTAGTTATGGTCTAGGGCTAAATAAAAGGGCTTCAAACCCCTTTAAATGTTGCAATTAGATATTCAACAGACTCTTGAGTTTTGTACAAATTACCTGTAAAAGAAGAGCACTCAATCTAAAATTTAACCATGTTTTTTTTTTCTTTTTTTTTGCAAACTTTGGTTGATTTTGTAATATCAATGCTTATAAATCCCATTAGTGCATATTATTATTATTTTTAATTATGGAAAAAGAGCTTTCTGTAACTTGTAGGAGCTTTTAATGTTGTGGGTTTTCCAAACTGATTTTATTGCAAAAGCAGTGTGAGGGGATCTACACAGGGATTTCTTCCTTATGGATGAGGAGCTCCGTTAACAGCCAGGTGCTACTAATCAGTTCCACATGATTCCCTGATTAGCAGCAGGTGTGCAGCTCTTTGAAAGCTGGGCTTTTATCATTTTGCTGCTCTGCAGCGTTCACGTGAACATTAACACAGAGCCCGGAGGGAGCATGAGCAGTGATATAACTTCACAGTGAGAGCAGTGATTCACCTGTAATAAAGAAGAAAAAAAACATTTCTCATGCTTCATGGGAAAGCCAAGCAACTTTTACACAACAGTAAATTGCAGTGCTGATAGAAACATAAAAAATTAGATCCCTATTTAAATGAGTGACTAAAGAAAAGGGTTGATTTCCCAACAGGCTAACAACAGGTTAAAAAAGGTTAAATATGAGTTCATTTAAAGGTTTTTTCAAAATAACATGAGGTAAGATTTTAGCACTCTAACTTGCTTCTTTTAAAAAGTTAATTGAATTGAAGAACAGGGAATATTTGCCCCATATTGAGGAAAAAGCAAATAGAATTTTGAAGCAAACGCAAAAAAAAATCAGGGGGAGAATTGTTGACATGGGCTTAAAACATCTTACCTAAACATCATTCGGTTATTTTGAGTAAATATTGGTTTTGATTTTTGCACATAGAAAATGAGGATAATATGGTTGTGCACATTTCTTTAGAGACAGTTACTCAAAAAATCAAACAGAATTTCAAAGCAAAAGCAAAAAAACAAGTGGTAGGCACAGAGGTGGGAGGACAATGACAAGGGCTTTAAAAAATAGAAATAAAAAGAGTATCCAAACACAACTCAGTTGTTCTGAGTGAATAAGGGTTTTGATTTCTTCACATAAATAAATGACTATTTCTTCAGTCACAGTTACTCAAAAAAAGTGTCATGAAGGGGTTTGTCTGAGGAAATGCCTCATGCGTTGTTGTCTTTAACCAGGACTGGATCAACAGCTTCTGGGGAGTATTCCAGGAAGCATGTTTAAACTACCCTGACTTTAACCCTGAACTCTGGCTGAAGTCCGCCTGAACTTGCTTACTCGGTGTATGTCGGTTCCAACAGACCGGATATGAGCTGGCGTAATTACGCTCGACTTGGTAACCCTGGGTTAATGCACGTGCACAGCAAGTACATAAAGACATTCTCAATGGACCGCCGATTTCCGGGGTCACCATGGAAACGCGTGGAGAAAAAAAGAGAGCGCTATACTTCAGTGAGACGGAGTCAGAGATTTTAATGACGGCATATGAAGATTATAGGACCATCAAAAAAGTAACACGGCTGCATCAGCAAAATAAAGAGTTTCTGCTAGAAGAACAGAAAAAGTAAACGCACAAGTTTCTGATCTTATTTCCATTTTCCTTGTGATGCGCATATATATATATATAAATATATATTTATAACTTTTGTCCAATTTTGCCACCTTAAATGAATTACTTTTATTGGTAACAAGTAATTGAGTTAGTGTATTCAACCTAATTTCTTACATCTATAAAACTCATTAATTGTTTATACAACTCAAATTTACATATTTATCTAACTAAATGTCATATTACTCCTCTTCTTCTTTCTCTTTCGGCTTTTCCCATCAGGGGTCGCCACAGCAAATCATCCTTTTCCACCTCACTCTATCATGAACATCTTCTACCCTAACATTAGCCAACTTCATGTCCTCTGTTAAGACATCCATATATCTCCTCTTTGGCCGTCCTCTTGCCCTCCTGCCAGGCAGCTCCATCTCCAACATCCTTCTACCAATATATCCACTATCCCTCCTCTGAACGTCCAAACCATCTCAGTCTGGCTTCTCTGACTTTGTCGCTAACACAGGCAACATGAGCCGTCCCTCTGATGTACTCGTTCCTTATCCTGTCTAACCTGGTCACTCCTAAGGAGAACCTCAACATCTTCATCTCTGCTACCTCCATAACAGCCTCTTGTCTCTGTCTCACTGCTACCATCTCTAACCCATAGAGCAGAGCTGGTCTCACCACTGTCTTGTACACCTTTCCTTTGAGTCTTGCTGACACTCTTCTGTCACACAACACTCCTGACTCTTTCCTCCACCCGCTCCAACCTGCCTGCACTCGTCTCTTCACCTCTTTTCCACACTCCCCATTATCCTGAACTGTTGACCCCAAGTACTTAAACTCCTCCACCTTCTTCACCTCAGCCCCCTGTAACCTAACGCTTCTACCTTGATCCCTCTCGTTCAGACACATGTATTCTGTCTTACTATGACTGACTTTCATGCCTCTTCTTTCCAGAGCAAACCTCCACCTCTCTAGCTGTTCCTCCACCTGCTCTCTACTCTCACTGCAAATTACAATGTCATCCGCAAACATCATTGTCCAGGGAGATTCCTGTCTTACATCGTCTGTCAGCCTGTCCATCAGCATAGCAAACAAAAAGGGACTTAAAGCTGATCCTTGGTGTAGTCCGACCTCCCCCTTGAACTCCTCTGTCTGACCTACAGCACATCTCACCACAGTCATACTTCTCTCATACATGTCCTGAACTACTCTGAGATACTTCTCTGCCACTCCAGACGACCTCATACAGTACCACAGCTCCTCCCTCGGCACCCTGTCATACGCCTTCTCTAAATCTACGAACACACAATGCAGCTCCTTCTGACCATCTCTGTACTTTTCCATCAACATTCTCAAAGCAAAAATGGCATCAGTGGTGCTTTTATGGGACATGAAACCATACTGCTGCTCAGAAATCTCCACCTTCTTCCTAAGCCTGGCTTCCACTACTCTTTCCCACAGCTTCATTGTGTGGCTCATCAACTTTATTCCTCTATAGTTGCTGCAGTTCTGCGTGTCGCCCTTGTTCTTAAAGATCGGGACCAGAACGCTTCTCCTCCATTCCTCAGGCATCTTCTCACTCTCTAAAATCCTATTGAACAAACTCGTTAGAAATTTCACTGCTGTCTCTCCTAAGCACTTCCATGCCTCCACAGGTACGTCATCAGGACCAACGGCCTTTCCGCTCTTCATCCTTTGCAGAGCCTTCCTAACCTCATCCTTTCCAATCTCTGCTACTTCCTGCTCCACAACAACCACATCTTCCTCCCTTCTTTCCCTGTCATTTTCTTCGTTCATCAGCTCCTCAAAATACTCCTATCTTTTCTGTACACTCTCCTGGGTGGTTAGCACCTTTCCATCTCTGGCCTTAATCACCCTTATCTGTTGCACGTCCTTCCCATCTCTGTCTCTCTGTCTGACTAGCCTGTACAAGTCCTTCTCTCCTTCCTTTGTCTCTAACCTGTCATATAGCTCATCGTAAGCTTTCTGTTTGGCCTTTGCCACCTCTCTCTTCACTCTACGCTGCGCTTCCTTGTACTCCTGTCTACCTTCCTCAGCCCTTTCTACATCCCACTTCCTTTTAGCCAATCTCTTCCTCTGGACGCATTCCTGTACATCCTCATTCAACCACCAAGTGTCTTTACCTTCTTTCCTCTTTCCAGATGACACACCTAGCACCTTTCTACATGTTTCCCTGTGCTGTCTGGCTACACTCTCTCCCACCACCACTTTGCAGTCATTAACCTCTCTCAAATGACCTCGTCTACATAGGATGTAGTCCACCTGAGTACTCCTACCTCCACTTCTGTATGTCACTCTGTGTTCGTCTCTGTTCTGGAAGTAAGTGTTGACTACAGCCATTTCTATCCTCTTCGCAAAGTCCACCATCATCTGTCCCTCCAGATTCCTTTCCTTCACACCAAACCTGCCCATCACCTCCTCATCACCTCTGTTGCCCTCACCAACATGCCCATTAAAGTCTGCTCCAATAACAACTCTCTCTCCTCTGGGAAAACTCTCTATGACCTCATCCAACTCACTCCAGAATCTCTCCTTCACTTCTAACTCACAGCCAACCTGTGGCGCATACCCACTGACTACATTCACCATCACCCCTTCAGTTTCTAACTTTAGGCTCATCATTCTGTCTGAGACTCTTTTCACCTCTAGAACACTGTTTACAAACTCCCCCTTCAGAATCACTCCTAACCCGTTTCTCTTCCTATCAACACCATGATAGAACAGTTTGTATCCTCTTTCAATACTACGTGCCTTGCTGCCCTTCCACCTTGTCTCCTGCACACACAGTACATCTACCTTCCTTCTCTCCATCATGTCTGCCAGCTCTTTGCCTTTCCCTGTCATTGTGCCAACGTTAAGAGTCCCTATTCTCAAACCTATGTTCCTGCCTTTACCCTTCTCTCTCTGGCCACGGACCCTTCTGCCTCCCCTCTTTCTTCGACCAACAGTAGTCAAATGTTCACCAACACCCTGTAGGTTAACAGCATCGGTGGCGGTCGTTGTTAACCCGGGCCTCGACCGAGCCGGTATGTATAAAGTGTTGTGGATGATTCGCATGGTTATTTTGGCAATTTTTACGCCGGATGCCCTACTTGACGCAACCCTCTCTATTTATCCAGGCTTGGGACCGGCACAGAAGTAACTGGCTTGCAACCCCTTTGGCTAGATTAAATGTCATATTACTCCAATTCAATTAATATTTTTTCCATCCTAATGAATTACAATTCTTGAACTCTCATGTCTAAGTTTGAGCCGGCAGATATACTCATTTTTAGAACGATAAAAACCCAAATCTGCCCAGACAGGCAAAGGGAATGGTATCCCACAATCCCTTGCAGTGTCGATCTAACAGCAGCACCAAAGTTACACCTACTTGATTGAATTAATTTGAATGAAAGCAAAATAACTGTCTGAAAACTACGTGTTATTTTTAAGCTGACTTAACAAAAAAATTATTTATCTTAACTGAAGCAAATAATTAAGTTAGATGAAAGTAAAAAAGTTTATTTTTCCAACATCCACCCTCTCACGGTGGAAAAAGTATTATCTGAGTGTTAGGAATAATTAGAAATGGAATAGTTAGAAACTCCCTTTTTACTATTATTACATTTACCTATACCTTTTATTACACTTATGGTTTAAACTTAATTCACTGAGTATGTATTATCATCTCAAAATTATATTGCATCCTAACACAGCACAACCAAGCTATTGTCCTCACAGTTTCTCCTCATCCTCCCTTTTTACTTTTTGTGTGTTCTGGTGTTTGTGCTCTGGCAAATGTCTGTGGGAACATCAGAGAGATCTGACACTTGAAGCTTTATGACCTTCAAGTATCCAGCCTGCAACAGCATGTGGGTGGGTTTTTCTCACCATAGATCTTTAGACCATCTTCTGAATATGTGAATGCCAGGTATATATACCAAGCCCTCTCTGAGTGTCTTTGTTCGGACTTTGAATGCATCTTGTTCATCTGTCTGTAACCCTGCGTACAAATCTGTGCTGTTTTGTGCGGAGTAAATCTTCACTGAAGCTAAGTAACTGTCTCTGAGTCTTATTCATTATTTCTGTGTGTTGGAAACTGAAAAGGGAAACGAACCAACCTAATAATATTTTTATTAATACAGTCCTTTCTAGAAAATCCAGTTTCCTCACACTGAGCTTCTTCATCCACTAAATCATCTTCAAATGGACACGCCATGCTGCTTCACCTTTCTGAAAAACAAACTAAACCTGCTCCGGACCAGGTTATGATCAGAGCTTGAGTTGCCATAATAACTTGACATACCCTGAAACATACCTCCATTTCTGGAACCGAAAGCTGAGGTTATCAACTTCCTTAGCCTCAAACTTACCGCGGGAGCTAGCATAACCTGCTTTCTGGAATACCCCCCAGGTGTCAACCATGACCAAACCCCATTTAGTGTCTCTAATTCTGTTTTTGTTTGTTGGTCTTTTTCAGGGGGGTATTTACCTCCTTCAGTTGTTGGACCATCATGTCTGCAGTGGAACCACTCTGCTGCTCCTCTCCTTCTGTGAGTCCATCAGCATCGGATGGGTCTATGGTAAGTCACAGAACTTGGAAAAAAACAACAACCAGAACTTCTCTAAACTGACCCTCTGTTTGACCATGTTTTTAACTAAAGGTGCAGACCGTTTCTACAACGACATCTCCAACATGATTGGCTATCGCCCACATGTATTCATGAAGTACAGCTGGAAATACATCACCCCCTTTGTCTGCTTTGTGAGTTATTTGATCTCTTTTTTGCTTTCTCCTTCATCTCAATTTGCAGTTTTGCTTTTTAAACACTTAACATTGATGAAGACATGGAACTTGTCAACTAAAAATGCATAAACTGTTTATTTGCGTCAAGTAGATGTAACTGTTCACCTGCTTAGTGTCACACTTCATCTCATTCCACTACAGGGGACCTTCATCTTCTCCATTGTGAAATATTCTCCACTGAAGTTCAGCAACACTTATGTTTATCCACTGTGGGCCAACCTATTGGGTTGGTTCATTGCCATAGTTTCCCTGTCACTCATCCCGCTATTTGTGTTAGTCAAAGTTATCCAGGGAGAAGGTTCTCTTTGGCAGGTGAGCATGAGCTATTGTGAAATCTACCTTATTTAAAATTATTAGAAAATACAGGGAAAATAGTGTATTTGCCAAAGTACAGACTTAGAAATGCATGTAATGTCAGGTCCAGCTGAGAGGTTAGAGGAGAAACGGTTTCAAAGTGTCTTTTTGAATTTGTAAATGTAGAAATAACTGTCCCATCCTGTTTAAATGATCAAAAAAGAAGGGTAAATGCCACCCATTTGGTCCCACTGAGAAAACTAATATTTTCTGTTTTGGTTTGGTTTAGTACATAATACCAAAATGTTAATTAGTAAACCTAATGATAATATTGAGAGAAAAACCAAACACTGTATTTGTCATGGAAACCAGTCAGTAAGACTTTAGTTCTACCTTTGTTTTCCCTCCAAATATATCAGTGGAAGCACACACAAATATCACTTATATCTAAACATTTGCTGAAGTCACAGAGACAAGTGGAATATAGTAGTTAGAACTATTTAAAACCAGCTGTTGAAACTTCTCTTTAACGCTTTGTCTGTCTTTCCTCAGCGTTTGCTTCTGCTCTGCCAACCTGAGTCCGACCTGGATCGTCCACAACCACCTTCTGGTCAGGGAAGCATTAGCTCCTGCTCTCAGACAGAGCTTAAGCCCCTAACCCAAAATGGGGAACTCGCACACCTTCAGCAGTTTAACTGTACAGTGGATGGTTGTGCTGTAAACTAGTTCTGGTGTCAGCGGTTGTAAACGGCTGTTTTCCTGCAAACGCAAAAATCTTTTTTAGGACAAGGATGTCCTAACAGGAATTTTCTACAAAGACAGAATTTAGTCCTTGCAACCTTCCTTTCTTGTGTAAATTAAAAGTTGAGTTTTATATACTTTTTTATAATATGTATGATTGAATTTTGGGGAACTCTTAGATATAGAACGCTTCCATATCCACAGTTGTCATGGCTATAGATATTAGAAATAAAACAATGAATATTACAGTTTATCATTGTTGTCGCACAAAAAAAGGTATTTGAAATGCTCTCTCTTGCCCCTGACATTCTTCTTTATGATTCCTCGTGGTAACAGTAGACACAGGACTGAATAAAAGTTGAATGAAAATTAGCAATTGAAAAGGCTTGAGTTAGAAAACAAAAGTAAGAAAATGTCAGAAATCAGTGAAGATTAAATTGTGGAGTCTGGGCCCACTGTAATACTATATTCTGGCATTGAGTTGCTTCACAGTTAAGCAGTTTATCAATTTTTACAAAATGCATTGTGGGAAAATCTGTAATTCCAACAACTTTTCTAAATACATTAAATAGTATCATATGTTTTAATCAATTTAAATAAAGTTTAGCCTAAATTAAAAAAGGGGTTTATATAAATACACTCCTATTGTGTTAGAGGATCCAGACCCCCGGTTGTAGGAGTAAAATCTGTCCAACACAAGATTCTATCTGTGTGCTCAGCTGTTGAACAGGACAAGATTTCTTACTCTTTCGGCTTTTCCCATCAGGGGTCGCCACGGCGAATCATCCTTACTTTCGAGGACAAGTCGCATGGATAACTTGGCAATGTTTCACGCCGGATTCCCTTCCTGACGCAACCCTCTCAATTAATCCGGGCTTGGGACCGGCACACAGAAGTAGAGAAGGGAATAGGGGTTTATTCAGACATACCTCTGGTTTGTCAGAAGATTCATAACCCCTGTCGTAAAAGTAAAATATGTCCAACACAAGAGGCCTTCAGCTCTCATCTGTCTGCCCAGCTGTTGGACAGGACAAGTTAGAAAAAAAAAAAAAAACAGAAGGGAATAGGGAGCAGCCCGGATTTGAAGCCTGGTTTCACGGACGGAAGATGCCGCGAACCAGCATGAGCCAAACTGGCTCCTCATTGAACAGGACAAGTAAAAAAAAAAAAAAGGATAGTATCATAATTGTATGTAATATACTATATTTGATGCAGGAAATTCCAACCGAATGGTTCCTAAATGTGGCAGAAACTGATCCTCCAGGAATGAAATGGCAGAACACTGCAGTATATGAAAACACACAACAATGAAGAACTGAGAATCTGAAACGTTGACAAAGAACATCATTATGAAAGTACTGCTTTAAATAATCCTGGCTCAATGTGAGACACTGAGTGAGATTTCAGTGTGCCGGTTTCCTGTTTGTTATCCTTTTATAAGCACTCAAGTTCAGACACATCATGAGTGGAAAGATGTTTCTCTCATCATTTGGTGTCCTTTCTAAACAAGAGGAGACGTAATTGAGAAACCAGTAGAACGGACAGTAGGATTAAAAATACTCACTTTTCTACCACCACCTAAAAGCAGTGTTATTCCAGCCAGTTGTAAACAGCCAGACAGACTTACTATATGGCTTTAAGCACATTCCTGTACATGCAGCCTTTGATCTGTGATCAAGAAAGCCAACAAGTTCTCACTTTCACACAGCAGTCAAACACATCAGTTCATGACTTGGGGCAAACTGCAAATCCTTGTTACCTGCTCAACAGTCACGTCTCCCCCTTTGGTTTAACATGCGCAAGCTCTTTCAAAGGCTGTCAGCCTCCTTCCCTCAAACCTCCAGCCTCTCCTGTGACTTCCGGGCTTGAGCAAAGTTGACACAGAGGCTTCTGAGCAGCATTCCACGTTAACAGTATCCCAAACACGCCCAGGATGGTTAGCAATTACTCACACAAGGTGTGAAGACATTTTCCAAGCACTTAAACTGATCCAAAGTGACTGTAAGAATCCATCACGTGCTGTAGAGCACAGCCTTGAGGTTTACAGAAGACTGCACACAAACTGTAGATCACGTGTTACCAATAAATCGCTACCTTTTTTTATTGATGTGTTATGAGCTGCCTGGTGATTGTTGACACCACTTTAGATGATTCTATTTAAATGACTTCTAATGTGTCTTTTTATGTTTGGGTGAGGGGGTTCCACTGCACTTTTGTATCTATGTATAAAACTGGTATTAATGTTCTTTATGAAAGAATGGAAGTTGGCTTTCAGCTTTAATGCTGCGTTAATGTGTAAACGTTATTAAAAAAGCATTTACCAGAAACATTTTGCGATTTTTGTTGTTGTTTTTTTTGTTCAATTAACCTAAATTAGTGTTCAAATTATTTTTTTAAACTTTTCTTGGAATGCCTCATTAGATAATATGAATCTGTGGTTTGATCTCTCAGGAGCTCAGTGAAATCCAGCCTGGAACTGGAATGCCTCGTTAGATAATACTAACCTAAATTAATTCACACACCACATACGCTATATTGCCAGAAGTATTGTTTCACCCGTCCAAATGATCAAAATCCGATGTCCGAATCACTTGGCCTGGCCACAGATGGTAAAAAAAGAAGCACTCAGGCATGCAGACTGTTTTTACACACATTTGTGAAAGAATGGGCTGCTTTCTGGAGCTCAGTGAGTTCCAGCCTGGAGCTGTCATAGGATACCAACCTTGCAACAAAGTTGTGACATTTCCTCAGTCCTAAATGTTCCACAGTCAACTGTCAGCTTTATCATAACAAAATGGAAGCGTTTGGGAACAACAGCAACTCAGCCATGAAGTGATAGGTCACCGGATGCTGAAGTGCATAGTTCACAGAGGTTGCTGACTACAGTCAATTGCTACAGAGCTCCAAACTTCATGGGACCTTCAGATTAGTCCAAGTGCAGCACGCAGAGAGCTTCGTGGAATGGGCCGAGCAGTTGTATCTAAGCCACACATTACCAAGTGCAATGTAAAACATCGATGCAGTGGTGGAAAGCACACTGGACTCTAGAACAGTGGAGACGCCTTCTCTTGAGTGATGAATCACACTTTTCCATCTGGCAATCTGATGGACATGTCTGGGTTTGGAGGTTGCCAGCAGGGCGATACATTTGGGACTGCATTGTGCCTACTGTGAAATCTGGTGGAGGAGGAATTATGGTGTTGTTTTTCAGGACTTGAGGTTAGTTTCTTAGATTCACTGAAAGGACGTCTGAATGCTTCAGGATACAGAGATAACATTTTGGACAATTCCATGCTTCAACCCTTATAGAAACAGTTTGGAGCGGCCCACCGTCCTCTTCCAACATGACTGTGGATCATAGCACAAAGCAAGGTCCATGAAAACATGGATGAACTGGACTGGCCTGCTCAGAGTCCTGACCTGAACCCCATAGAACACCTTTGGGATGAATTAGAGCGCAGACTCAGAGCCAAGCCTTCTCCACCAACATCAGTGTGTGACCTCACCAATGACCTTTTGGTCAATGGTCAAAACTTCCTAGAAGCACACTCCTCAACCCTGTGGACAGCCTTCCCAGAAGAGTTGAAGCTGTAATAGCTGCAAAAAGTCATATTGAGCTTTATGGGTTATGAATGGGATGGCACTTTAGTTTATTTGTGAGTCAAGGCCGCAGTGATCCTGGTGTGGACGTTGTCATTTAAATAAAAAGTAATCCACGCAAAATAGGAACAAACAAGGAAAAACGATCTGAGAAAGTAAATATTTGAAAAACAAACATTGTTTATTGGTTTTTGCATTCCTATGGCATGGGGGTGTAACAATGTAATAACTTAAAAAATAAAAAACATAAAAAAAACATTAGGAAGAGCGATATTTACCATGTAGTCTCAACACAAGAGTTTGGGTGTAAAACCAATAAAAAATATATAACTTTGGGTGTTGACAGTTTTGTGTCATTAAATATATCTTTTTTGAATAAAAACATTAATTGTAACTTTTCATTTGTAACGGCAGGTATAAAAATCTTACCCCAAAAAGCCTCACTTTTCACACTATGATGTGTTTGCTTCACAATAAATGTTTCAATAAAATATGTATATAAAACATCAAAGGTCATCTTTTGACAGTGAAAACACTCAATTAAAAATATTGTAAAATGTGGTTTTCTTTTTTGTGTGTGGAAAAAATGGGCTTGAATTGTTTTTCTTAAATATAAGACAATATATCCCAAATCTGAGCGGGGCACATTTCCTTTTCTTTTAGGAGTGTGAATTATTTTATAGAAGAGCTAACCAGCTCCCCAGAAGGGTTGCCACTTTCCTTTCAAGAGTTTAAAAGAGAAAACTAACAAAAATCCTACACAAATGTCTCTGTTGCTGCTTTGCAAACCGTGACGTCAGTCTGGAGTGTGTGCATTTCTGTGTACAGTTAGTGTGTCCAAAAGGAAACGTCAGTCCACCTCTGTGAGGCCACATGGTCTCCTGAACTCCTGTCCTCTTTCATGAATCCACTTGTTTGACACTGATAAAGAGGGAAAAAAATGGATTGTAAGTGAACAAACCTGTGTAAAAATATGTGATGCCAGGATACAATATCAAAAAGATAAAGACAAAAAAATAGCAAGAGGTAGGAATATGTTTTCCAGTAAAACCTGGCTCCTGGTCTGCAGAAAGAGTCAATGTTCTCAGTGATTTGGCTCATTCATAAAACATTGTTAACATCTCATTTCACTTGTTTTTCTGCCTTTTTATAGCTTTTTATAAGAAATCTTCCTTGTCAAGGGCGCGAGCCTTTGGATTCTATCCATTGAACTTGCAACGGTCTGTGTTTGAACATCTCAGGAGTTCTGCAAATTCCCCTTAAAGCCCAACATGAAGCCACTTGCTTGAGCTTTATATTTTATAAAAAGGGGGATAATTGTGTGGTTTTATTCGAGCACAAGCATGCCTTTTAAATGGATTCATAGCATTATGTTGACCTGGTCTTTCTGCCTTCAGTTTGGCAGAAAATTCTCTGTTTGACAAAGCAAAGATATTTTTAATGAGATATTTTAAAGATACTTTTAATGAGATTTTTAGGTGTTCTATTCTGGAAAGCACTTTTTGTTGCAAATCTGTGAGAAGTACTTTATAAATAAAGTTTAATTTGATCCAAAGTTTATTGCCCTCTTAAACAGCAGAACAGAAAAGCCTCAGAGGATTTTCTCAACAAATCCTGTTCTATCAAATAAAACCAGAGATTTGGTTTTAGAACTTGATCAAGTATTTTCAACATGGAATAAAGGTTTTAACAAGTTCTCTGGAAAGTGGATGTTGGCACGCTTACAGGTTTAATTTGTTTGTACTGTCACAAGGTCCTCTTCAATTATCATCTCTTTGGACTTCTTTGAGCAACTTCAGTTGATTTACTAAATGATGATTCCTGGATTTATGAGCCGTATAACATTTTTAAGTAAAATGACCTGATTCCTATTTTTATTTATACCTCTTATTAGTTGAAAACGCTAAAGTCTTTATATAACTTATTGGATATTGATCATAATTCACACATTTTTCGGATTAACACTTTATATTTCAGTCAGGATTAGAACTCACCCCATTTGCTTCCCACTAAAACAGGACAGGCTGCATGTCTTGTCCTGTAGTCTCCCTCCCCACTCCTGAAGAGATTGTACCAGAACACAGCTGTTCCCTGCAGAGGGACCATCCAAAATAAGTGTTGGAAGGATTGAGTGACTCAGAACTACTTGAAATGACCTTGGTTAAATTCATACAGGCAATAGTAAATCACAAGATCATATCTTCTATCAATTTTGTCCAGTAGACCTTTAGTACACGACTTGGCAAACCTACAGATTTTCACACTTTTTAAACGTAACAGTCAAATATGTCACCAAGAAAACGGCGCATTGAATCTTTTCTGTCACCTTTCTTGGCCAGATTGATGCTCCAAAGTCTGGGAAGACCGTGGCACCTCCTGCTTCAACATCACTCATCTGAAAAAAATACAAAGAATGAAACACCCACTTCATTCTATCAATCAATGTCAGACTAAAAATGAAAAATTAATTAATGTAAAAAGTAGGTGTTCTTAGTTTTGTGGAATGGAACAAATAAAATCTTGGCTGCTAACCATGTAATTGTGGGTTAATATTAACAAAAATGACAGATCTAAACAGAGCAGGTCGACAAAGTTTTGCACTTTATTAATATAGCTGTCAATCAAACTGTCCCAAAGTCGCTCAGTTTGAATTAATGAACAGTTGTGATGTCACAACAGTTTAGTAGCGCATCTGCAAGCTTCCTTGATCTGCCCCATCTAGCGTGCACAAACTCAGGTGCGAGGGAAGAGAAGATAGCACATTGCTGCGTTGCCTGCATGCTTTTTAAGTGCATCCAACGCCGGATTTTGTAACTGGCCACAAGTATTCATAATGAAAGTCAAATCCCAAATGTGTTCTTTGCATTTGTGTTCTGGCTCTGACTACGTTTGAAGGCTTGCTGTCCCGCATTAACCAGAGAAGGTCAAAATAAAAACAAGAATAAAATCACGGGACCTTTTTTTACTATTGCATCCATGACAATAAGAACAATATCATAAACTTCAGGAGGCCCGAGCATCTTGGCTCCGCATCCTGCAGTCCGCCAGCTCGCCTCCCAAGAGGGATCGCTCCAGCTCCAACAGCCCTGCGAAAGACTGAAAGCCTTCGCCCAACAGGAGCTGAGACACGGTTTACACGGGTATCAAATCTAATTCATTCAAATTGTGCCACTAGACCTTAGATCATGTCTGTACCGTTGACTAAATGAAACTGGCCTCCTCTACCGCCAGAATCGCGTTAGGTCTCAACGCAGCTTAACCGTAACCCGTAATCCTAGACCTAACCCTTCCTCTGTGTCCGTGTGGCCAAGAAGAAAGTTTAGCATTAGCCACAAATATTTGTAAAATTATGTGCAATTAGTCACTTTCTTTCTTTCTGGCATTTCATTTTATTTGGTGTCCAAGTGAACTCAACAATTTGCACCGTTTCTGAGACTCTCAGTCAGAAAAAAGATCTAGCTTGCAGAAAGGGGGATCAAGGGCGTAGCACCAAGGGCTACACCCATGTAGAGGAGATTTTGGCAACAGATAATCATAAAATAGTGAAGTGAAACCTTGTCCTAACAAACGGGATGGTGTGGATTTTAGCCCCCACCGGCCCTCCATCAGAAGTGACCACATGTACATACTTACGTAGTTCAAAAAAGTTGCCATGCGATTTCCAGTGCCTAACCTTTTGAAAGCATCAGGCTCATCTTTCTATAAAGATAAAACTGAGAGTAAAAAACACAATAAAAGCAGCACCGATTACTTACGTAGTTTAGGAAAGTTGCAAGCCTATTTCCATCGACCTTGAGGTTGCTGTCAAAAGGACGCTGCAACAGATGTTTAGATGTTTAACCCATCAATCAGAAGGACTCTTTAGGAGCCAGCCACTTGGAGCACAAACTGCACTCAAGCCTGTAGAATTACTTGGGTTTTGCTTACGTTTCAACTACATTAGGCAAATATAAAATAAGGTCGGGATGGATTTTGTTGGTTGGATTAACCCATAAACCAGTGTGCCTTTGGACAGAATCACCTAAAGTCATATGGCTTTTTTTTTCTCCTTTGTGATGAGTTTTAGGCCTGTTGCCCTTGAGCGGGGTCAAAAACACCAGGGGCAACGCAAAGGGAAATGCTTCCTAAATGATTTAACAGAAAGCTTAGTGTGCCAGGATTATGACCACTAAGAACCAATTCAATACCGTTTTTTTTCAACCTCTTTTTGTTTCAGGATAAAAGCATACAAATTGGACAATAAAAACTGAAATAAAGTGAACGGAAAGTGGTTCATGGAGAAAATATATTAAAAAGTCAACCTACCCTTGAAAAGTCGAAATGTGGCTCATACTGTCCACCAACGCCATAGTTTGCAACCTAGTAACCATAAAAACACAACAAACTTAGAAAAGACAGCACATTGTGCATGTTCAAAGATGATGTTGCTCTTTAGTTCTGGCATATGTGACGCTCTATATGTGGCGTCGACCACTCATCTAATTGGCTTCAACGGTCTGAGTGGTAGTGGGTTCAAGTCCCACATCCATCCTCATGGTGGGTCAACCACATTCTCCCAGTTGGAACAAAGTTCTGCAAATCTACCAACACACTGAGGCAGAATGTGGTTCACCCAAAAGAGCCCACACCAAAAGAAAGAAGTAGTCCAGGGCAGGGAGGAAGGATCAGAGCCTTACAGTGGAGAAACAAAATAGCCAATACATAAGAAGACGTACCAACCCAGGAGGGTCACTGCCTTAGGACCAGGTTGGCTGGTTTATGCACATTTAAAAGATAAAGGCCACCCATTCCAAGACAAAAATGTACAGGTTCTTGACAGAGAAGGGATAGGGATAGGCTCCAGCAGCCCTGTGACCCCGAAAGGGAATAAATGGTGTGGAAAATGAATGAATGAATAATTATGGTCAGCACAATTATAATTCACGTTTCTTATTACAGATAAATACTGGAGTAAAAGTCTGCATTGAAAGTGATTGTAGTCATTGTGTGTGGGGTCATGACATGTATGAGATAACGGGGGGGGGGGGGGTGTCAAGGGTGGGGAGGGTTTTTATTTTAATTTCTGTGCCTATGTTTAAAGCACTTCGAGCTGCGTAAAGTCTGAGAAACCCTTTTTATAAATACAATTTGATTGATTGATTGATTGATTGATTTTATCTTAAAGGATCTTGCATGTTTGTTTGTAACTTCCAGTTGAGATGCCAATATAATTACTTTTCTGATATTTAGCTATAAGAAGTTACTGATGTCAGTGGGTTTTTTTTTTTTAGAATGTATCTATATTCTGAGATTTGTTCGAGTTTTAGGATTGGATGAGATTTGAAATTCAAAATAGTCAAAAAGAGCCCTTCTAAGAAATCCTCCATCTCCATGAACTCAGCTTGATATTAGCCCTTTCATTTTTAAATGAAGCACTTACAGACTCATAACCTCTGGATCATACACCCACACTGTGCCCATGCTGTGAGCATACTGCAAATTTACAAACATACACCCAAACATAAATATGTAAACACATTTTTAATAAAGCCTAATGACCTGTTAGACTGGAAATAAACCGTTAGCAGCAGCTAATGCAAGTGTTTGGTTTGGCAACCATTTAAATGTTTTCCATCCCTGTAGGATTTGCGTTGGCTGCAAAAAAGTTGACAAAAATGTTTTATAATTCTTCACAGATTTGTTGGTAGCAACATTTTTGTTTATTTTATTTTTTTAACATTTGAATAAAAAAAAACACACACACACAAAATTGGCAAACGTCAGGTTTGAAAATTGCCTAAACTTCTGCCACGCTTCAGTAAATCAAGTGTGCTTGAGAGGACGTGGCTGCTGCTTCCTTTAAATCCACATGGAGTCTCTGAGAGCTGAAACCACATTTCTGGCATATTGAAGACTTGATTTAAGGCTGCGTTTCAGGCTCCAATGTCATGTTTTGTTTTTCATTTGTTATCTTTTACGTAATTTGAGAGCTAATCGGAACCAGATCTGTTAAAACATTTTTCTGAAAGTGTAATTACCCAAAATCTTAAAGGTTTTTTTTTCTGCAGATAAAGATTAGTTGATTAATGATATTGTAGATGTTCCAATTATAAAAAAGAATCTTTTCTCGTACATTACCTGCAATAACTCTGCAGTTTCCACTGTTAGGCCAGTGATGTCTTGTATTCTCTGATTGACTCTGTCAATGACAGGATCATCTTCTCCTTCCAACCATGCACTGAATAAAAAAAGCAAATGACAAATAAATTAGTTTTCACTTACTGTATGTTTATGCTTTCAAAGAGATGCTAAATTAAAGTAAGTTTGGAGCTTAAATGATTTAATGCAAATATGCTTCAACAGACAGCAACTATTTTTACCTAAAAAATATGTTTTTTCAAACTTTCCAGATGGTTGTTTTTATTTTTTTTGGCAGCTTAATAACTACTGGCCCTAAAATATCTTTTAAAAGAACCATAAAAGGTCAATTGGATTCATTCTTAATAAAAAAAGGTTTTTCAAACTGATGTTTTTCTTAGTAGCTCACCTTTTAGATACTCTGTAGGGTGCTGTAGTCAGGACGCCAGTTTTAGGGTCTCGGACTGTAGCTCTGGCAAGCTTCAAAAATAAAAAAAAAACATAAAACAAGCATTCGGTGTTTCCTCGACTTTAAGATTACCCAGCATTCACGGATTTTACACTATCCATGTATGACCTAATTTTCCTGCACAGAATTAAACTTGCTGGTTAGGAAAATCATTTGTGGAATATGGGAATGAATTTCCTAAAAATCAAATTTTTTCTATGAACAGAATCCAGAAGATGTGCTCCGCTATAAATGAAGGAGGGGGGGGGGGGAGCACCTCACCCTGGGCTTTGCCAGCTCTTTAATCTTCTCGATCTCCTGGTCTGATAGGATGTTCAGGTAGCGCACGATGTGAGGGCTGTCCCACTCGTCCTCTTCCTTTATGGGCTTCAGCAGGAGGCGGGGGCTCCTTTTACCGTCGTGGTATCGACAGAACAGACGACTCCTCCTTGCTTCAGTCTGGAATGACAAGAAAAGGAGAACTTTAGGAAACAAAACGATTACTGAACCAAGTCCTTTATAGTTTTTTCATTAATGCTTAGCCATAGAGCTTAATCAGGCTCACATTTCAATTTCATTACTATTTCATTCATTAGTATTTAATATAATATTGCTTCTACTGCATCATTTTCATGTTTATGTCAAAATTTTAGATTTTCAGAGAAAAATCCAATATGACTCATTTAAAATCTGATTTTTATTATTCTCATCCTTCATTAGACTCTGAGCACTTTCCTGTGTTAGTTATTGTGTTTTAGTTTTATTTGTTATCTGTTGTTTTTATTATTATTATTTGTTTTGAGCCATGGTACCAAAGCAAGTTCTATCTTACATTATATTATCTTAACTGAGAGGTCAAATGAAGAAAATTACAAGAACTTGGTCACTTGATTGTGGATGTAGAATTAAATGCTGTAACAACTTTTCCGAGATAAATAATATGTTTAAAAAAATGTTCCTCACTTTAAAGTAAAGATCAAGATGTTCTTTAATATGAACTCAGGTTTTAATGATAAGTCATTTATTTCCAGGCTGTAGCTTGACAATGTTGAGCCAGTAATCCGCTGTCCTTCATCATGTCTGCAGCCTGTTGTTTTACTGAGGCAATAAACTAAAAAAAACTCACAAAAAGTAGATTTTTCTTCTACCCACTTCTTTTCAAGCACACTGTTTTGTTTTATCTGTCAATTATAACTCTTTGATTTTCTGTAGAAACCAAACATGTGGTTATGGATAATTGGGCTCTCACCAGTTGTAACCCCTCTCCTCTGCACAGCGCCTCATAAGTCTCCCTCTCAGGCAGGTGGTCTTTTGGTCGGGTGTAGGTCCCCAGCTGAATGGGCTCCTCAGAGGGAGGCTGGTAGTCCTGGTTGGACTCTTTCAGCTGCTTCATTAGCAGTTGCTCAAAATAACGGAGGTTTCCTCCTGCCCTCTGGTGGTTAGGGTCTGTCAGTGCAGAAAGACTGGTTGTAAGGGCTCCATAACCAAACCAACCCTTAAATAAACGAATTGCATCTATTTTTTGACACATACAATCACTTAAATTCATTATAACAGGGTTAATTTGAGATTTTTGATTGCTTCTTACATTAACGTTCTCTTTATCAAAAGGTTTGGTAGAAGTGAAATGCATTTCTCACATGCTCCTCACTTTTAAACCATATTTAATTACAAGAAATGTGTCATATTTTATGACTTTTGTTTGTCTATCGCTTGAGTATTTCTTTTGTGTTTGACAATCCTGTTATTTTCTTCCCCATTTAACAAGTCTGCCATCTTGTGGACACTATGAAAGACGGCACATTCTCCTCACAAGGCCGTTGCTGCAGGAAAATCACAATGACCTGATTCTAATAATGAGCTACAGATAAAAACTGTATGTAACCTCGGTAATTACTTCAAAGACTCGCTCTGATAAAAACGGATCGTTTTTTTAACATGGCATTTTTCTGATGGTAGAGAAAATGCATTAAGACAATGAATCTCAAAATTGCATTTCTGAGCTTTATTTTTATCCAAATCATTGTTAATCTGGAGCAGATTAAAAAAATGCATTTTGAAAAACAGTTTATTTGTTATGTAGAAAATACACTGGGCTAAACTTTACTTAAACAGAGAACTCAACAACAGGGAAGGAAAGGGGGTGAGGGTCATGCCTACAAATCAGAGGTGAACTTCTGCCGCCCTGCAGAAACAACGTCATCCAAAAGCACACAAGTCTTTTAACTGTGGCTAAAAACGGCTCAATCATCATTAGGATCTACACTGCAAAGTTGACGTACCGGTTTTCTGCCAACAACTCCACTTCAGTTTGGAAATCACCAACTACGGAAGACCATCCCCCGCCCTGCAGAGAGGTCCCGCCTGGCTGAGGACCTGAACAACCACTATTCCAGGTTTGAAGGGACTACACCTTTCTCTTCACCCGCCATTTCCATGACACGTGACCTACCTCCCCCACACCTGACCCCTCACCTGCACTGAGGATCTATGAACGAGGTGTGTGAGTCCGTCAGCAGTTCAGGATCAAGAAGGCTCCAGGACCTGATAGAGTGTCTCCATCCTGCCTGAAACCCTCTGCTGGCCAGCTGGCTCCCATCCACACTGGAGAGGTCCCTGATAGTTTCAAACTCTCCACCATCATCCCAGTTTCCAAGAAGTCCTCTTTCGCAGGATTAAATGACTACAGAGCAGTCGCCCTGACCTCTGTGGTCATGAAATCATTTGAGCCACTGGTGCTGGGCCACCTGAAGGACATCACCTCTGCTAGACCCCCCTGTAGTTTGCCTACAGAGCAAACAGGTAAGGGGACAACGAGTCAACATGGCTCTCCACTACACCCTGCCCCAGCTTGACTCTGCAGGGACGTATGCACTGGTCCTATCTGCAGTCTTTAGTTCCACATTCAACACCATCGTCCCAGAGCTTCTCCACCACAAACTCTCCCAGCTCACCGTGACTCCCTCCCTATGGATCACCAGTCTCCTGACTTACAGGAGACAGCAGGTGAAACTGGGACGCATCACATCCAGCAACCGGATTCTAAAGACTGGCGTTCCCCAGGGGTGTGTTCTCTCCCCACTGCTGTCCCTCAGGAGCCCCCTTTGTGAAACTCCTAAAGTTCCCAGACGACACCACATTCATTAAACTCTTCGGCATGGCGATGAGTCTGCATACAGAGGAGAAGTGGAGCGGCGAGTCCTCTGGTGCAGCCAGAACCATCTGGAGTTGAACCCACCTAAAACTGTAAGGATGACAGCAGACTTCAGGAGGAACGCCCCAGCCCTTCCACTCACAATTCTCAACAGGACAGTCCCCTCCACATACTCACACAGGTTCCTAGGGTCCACCATCTCACAGGACCTTAAGTGGATCTACCACATCAACTCAGAAAAAGGCCCAGCAGAGTTTGTACTTCCTGCCACAACTTCAGAAGTTCAACCTGCCTCCAATACCAAACCAGTCCCACAGGAACAACTGAGCGCTTTCCTTTCATTTGGAAATAAGAATCTAACAAAAAATAAATGCTTTTCCTTATCAATAGGTAAGTAATGAATCTATAGTTATTTAATAGAAAAATTTCCCGTTAACGTTTTAAATGCAATTATTTAGACTCAAATAAGTGCAGCTCCTAATCACATTTAACTGTGTTCACTGTAAACGTCCATTCTTTTGGTTTTATTCATTATAATGCTTCATTATGCGACTACGCAAGTATATAGTTTATGGTACATCTTTTCCAGGAAAAGATGGCAAAGATTTCTAGTTTTCTAAAAGTGCTAAAAAAAATATTAGGTCAATATTTTTAATATCTAAATTGTGCATCTTTAGGTCACACATCCAGTCAAACTTGGGTTGAGTGTCTGAAAATAAGTCAAATTCTCTGTTAATACTTTAGTCAATCGGTGTAAAACCTGCGTGGAAAACCTGAGATGGTTTGGTTATTTTTGTTATAAGCGATGAAGCACAGCGGCTGAGCATTAGCTCTGCTCTGATTCCCTTTACTTGGCACGTCAACAGGAACACCACAACTCTAAAAAAAAAGACAGCCTGCAGCCGTTCACAGAGGCCTTTGTGCAGAAATAACACTTTAAAGCCACAAGTCTTTACTTGGAGTGGACAACACCCTGCTCCTCTGGTTATCACAGGGAACCACCACAGTCAGAGAGCAGGGTGGACTGCAGTGCCTATTGAGGCATGAAGGACCCATTAATTAGGTCACAGCAGAGGCTTGAGGTTGGCCTCGCTGGCTGAGTAATGCCCCTGTACTTCAAAGAAAAGTTCATCTGAGTTCAACTCAAATGACTTTCAAAAATGCTTTTTTCTGTTTTGCTCTCAGAAAAGTCGGTTTATATTCTTTTTCTGCAGCTTACCGATGGCCACGAGTCTCCGCGTCAGCTCAATTGCCCGAGGCAAATCCCCCATTTGGTACACCGAGTAGCTGAGGTAGTCCAGAATGTCTGCTTTGGACACCGCTGCTTCCTCTCCGTCATCCAGCTGCTTCAGGGCTTGCTGAAACCACAGCACGGCGTGGTAGTAGTCTGCGTCGTTGTAGGCCGTCTTCCCCATGTCGAAGCAGTCGTCCACTGTCAGCACGGCGTTGGAGTGAACACCTACAGACAGACTTCATTCCATAAGACTCACTGCCTGGAACTGAACAAATATTTTATAAACTTTTGTATTTCAATATAACTGTATACGCTAAGAATATGATGGGAAATTACGATGCATCTTCTTGAATATATGAATTAGGCATGGGCGATACATAGATGCCAGTATCGGCCGAGATTTGCATTATTTGATATTATCGGTATTAGGCCTGCACAATAAATCGCAAATTTATCGCTCTCGCGACATCAAGCTGTGCAACATGCATATCGCAAAAGATGGCGAAAACTGCAATGAATGATAACCTCAAAGGTGATAAAAAAATGTAATGGCAGCTTGAAGTATTTAATGAATCAAATAAATCCATTTATTGTCACAGTTTTAGTTTCTTTGCTTTTGTGTTTTGGTTCTCTTTTTCTACTGTCATGTTTTGAGTTTAGTTCCTGTTTTATTTTGAAAGGTTTCCTGTTATGTTGTTGTTTCAAGTTTTACTTTTGGTCCCCATCTGCTCTCATTTTTTTCCACCTGTGTCTTGTCTGTTCTGTGTGTTTTTAAGTCCTGTCTTTCCCTTCTTCCTGGGCTGATCCATAGCTTAAAGTTTTCCCAGTTCCAGTGTAGTTTGCTGTAGGTGGATGTTCCCGAGTTCCTGCGTCCTTGAAGTGTTTTTCCAGTTTTGAGTTTGCCTGCCAGTGGTTTTGTTAAGTTTTGGACTCTTATTAAAGACTTGTGTTCCTGGAACCTTCTGCCTCCTCCTCTCTGCCCCCCCCCCCCCCCCCCCGGTAACATTTATGCATTTGACCAATCAGATGGACGTCTTGACGTTGTTGACCAATCGAATGGAGGCCTTTAATGTTAGATGTTGGTCGACAAGGGTCATTTGGAGTATCATTTTTAAACTGTTGGAATTAAATTGGAATAATGTTTCTGGTTGTTTTGCTATTTGATCATATAAGTTATCGTTATCACAATATTGATCACTAATATATTGCATGGAGCAAATTTTCCTCATCGTGCAGCCCTAATCGGTATATGAAAAAATCCACTAATATATGCTACAGATGTGTCTTTTTCACTTTGGCCGGTGGTTACAGCAAAGTCCCTCTTACATCATTTTAAAAAGGCGTTGTGATTGGCTCACGCACTGATGTGTTCAGGAACCATAAAGGTTTTGAAGAATCCAGGGCTTTCTCTGTGAGTCTTCAGGCTTTAACCCTTGTGCTATCTTAGATGACCCCACCCTTACATTGACGTGTTCTCCTTAGCATGACAAAGGTGGATAAAGGTGGAAAGATGTCATGTAATCCATGGACACCAGTGAAGATCACAAATCATTGAAGAAAAAAGGTTCAGAGCACTGTCTAGTGGGTCTAGATGACCCAACTCCCAATGTTAAAGTGCCTAGGATAGCACAAGGGTTAAAAAATTATAATAAATAAATAATGAGTTATTTTACATTAACTAGTTACATTTACTTTTCATTACATTTAGTTACATGTATAAGTTATACTTTGAGGACAGCCACTATGCTGATGTGGCCCTCGGTGAACATGAGTTTGACACCCCTGCTTTAGAGAGACAAAAGAATAACCACAACTGACTCATTAACGCCACCAACAAAGGATGAGGGATGTCACTCTAAAAGAACGGACACAGTGATGCTCTAAATTTAAAATGGCCACAAATGGTCGACACTTGACAATATGCCAGTAATGAAATGAAGCTTCATTTGGAAAAGTCACATGATCAAACGCAATCTGAAGTGGAGCTCCATACGCCATCAGTGACACTTTAAATTACTGAGATAACAAAACATGATTGCTTTACTTGTTTGCATCGATTAGCATCTTTTTGTGGCACAGGAAAGGTTCTTTACCTTCACACGTGCAAGAATGCATTGGTATTAAAAAAAAAGTCACAATCCAGTCTGTGCTTTTGGAGAAACAAGGAGCTGCTTTAAACCTATATATAAATTTGAGCTTGTTTCATTTCATTTTATTATTTACTAATATTTGAATGGGGTCAAATCAGAATGAGCTTAAAGGGAATGAGAAACCGATTGGAATATTGGAAAATAGAATGAATAGAAAAATGAATAGAAAACAGTTTTAAACTCAAGATTGTAAACTTGAACACAAATATTTAAAATTTAAAGAAAAAAAAGACTTATTTTACTTTTTTTTAATTGACATTGTCTACTTTTTTACTAGCTTTAAGCGTAGTCAGTACCTAAACTCTATTTATTGCCTGCGTTGATTCTTTACTACCTTCTTTTTTTTCCACTTCTTTAATATGAACGCATGGCTCACACAGACTCTTTGGTCACCTGGCAGCATTCCTTTGGAGAAGGCCTCAGAATCCAGGTGATACGTGTCCTGCAGGCGCATCAGCGCCTTGGCTGCTCCCGTCTGGTCCTCCTCATCGGGGAAATACTGCCTGTGCACGGACATGTTGGAGATAAACCCTGCAGACAGAAACATCGATGTCAACGAGTCGTAGCTTCAAGAAGTTTGTTTTTTTTTAATCACAGATTTACAATATCTAACCAGAGAGCAACTCACAAGTCCCTAAAGCCTCAAGAACAGCACACTATCACTCTCTTTAAGTCTCTGCTTTGTATCTCAATGCCACGTAAACTGTATTTTTTGGACGTAGTCATGCTCTGTTTGTCTGCCTTACGCAGATTCAGGCCTGTATTTTTATCACTCACTCACACACACACACACACAAAGTGAGAACACGGCCAAAACAGCATAGATGTAGAACAGCTGCAGATGAGACATGGCAGACTCCCTTCTTGTTCCGTTTATCTACATGGAAGAAAATCTCACCAATGTGCAGCCAAACTTGTAATGCTTCTGCACACAGTTCAGCTGGATGTAATGTTGGCTGCTGAGCCATCGCTCTCCAACTAGCTCCATGAAAAAAAAACTATCAATCCTTTTTTTAGGGGAAAATGAGACATATGTTTTCCGAGACATTATAAACTTATGAGAGGCTCAGTCTATAAACTGATTCAACAAAAAAAAAACCACTGTCTGAATCCAGCTCCCCAGAAAAACTGGCATCTTCTGTAAAGTCAGAAGGAGAGCCACACAGACAATCCCAAAACCTCAAGCAAAGCTAAATAACACCACGCTATGCCCTCATATGCTTCTGGATTACCATCAGAGGGGTTCTGCAGCACCAGGCTCTCCAGCTCAGACCACTCCGTGTTGAGCCTCTTCATCAGTTTGTAGGCGTTTACTGGGTGGGCCAGGTAACCCTCTGGGTCGGAGGTGGAGACTCTGGTCAGAGCATCCAGTTTGTTGGCCCAGCTGAGAAAGAAATAGACACATTTGTATTTTATATGACAAGATAACATAGAAGCTCAGGGTAAAGCAGGGTCAAAAATCAACACTCACCAGTCGACAATTGCGAGATTTTTTTTTCCCTGTTAGATGAGTAAAAGTGAGGGGGCTAATCGCCAAATGAAGAGTAAATCAAATGTGAGATATATTTTTAGCCCTCCTGGTGAATTTTTTCATGCTCCTCCGACTGTAGCAGCTGCACCATTGCTACTGCGGCTGCTCCTGATTCACCACCATTTGAATAATAAATACTCAGAAACGCAGTTTTAATCTGAATTTTCATTATATATGTCCTCAATCATGAGAAAAATGCTCCAAGAACCTGTTAAATCCACCAAAAACACAACGTTCACAGGAGTGGGGCTTTAATTCACTTCTGTGTAGCAGTTTGGCTGATGAATCAGCAAGGTGTGACGATTTTTAACAAGATCCAGAAAGAGCTGGAGGATAAACCTGCTGGACTTCCAGCATCAACCAGGAAGTTGATTAAAAAGTGTTGATTTGTTGATGACCCCAATGCTTTGATGCTATAATGCTATGGTGCTATGATGCTATGATGCTATAATGCTATGAGGCTATAATGCTATGATGCTATAATGCTATGATGTTATGATGCTATAATGCTATGAGGCTATAATGCTATGATGCTATGGTGCTATAATGCTATGATGCTATAATGCTATGATGCTATAATGCTATGATGCTATAATGCTATGATGCTATAATGCTATAATGCTATGGTGCTATAATGCTATGATGCTATGATGCTATGGTGCTATAATGCTATGGTGCTATAATGCTATGGTGCTATAATGCTATGATGCTATAATGCTATGGTGCTATAATGCTATGGTGCTATAATGCTATAATGCTATAATGCTATGATGCTATGGTGCTATAATGCTATGGTGCTATAATGCTGTGATGCTATGGTGCTATAATGCTATGATGCTATGGTGCTATAATGCTATGGTGCTATAATGCTATAATGCTATGATGCTATGGTGCTATAATGCTATGGTGCTATAATGCTATAATGCTATGGTGCTATAATGCTATGATGCTATAATGCTATGATGCTATGGTGCTATAATGCTATGATGCTATGATGCTATGATGCTATGGTGCTATAATGCTATGGTGCTATAATGCTATGGTGCTATGCTAATGAGCTCTTCCGTGTGTCGCCAGTATGCGACCACAGACCAGTTTAATGTCAGACAATAGTTTCACGGACCAAACTTTATGGTGTGGCTAATAAATACAACACAATCAATTAATGAAAGGACATTCAGTAAAACATGGTATTTTATAATATAACAGACATGAATCCACTGAGTATGAAACTTTATTAGCAGTGTCTTTGTTACATTACAGAGCAGAATAAAGGCCCCATCATGATCATGCAAAGTCGCACTACCACTACACATTCTAGCATCTTTATCAATTATATAATGACAAGAATCTCAAACATTATAATGTTTTTGCTATTATTTCATACAGAAATGAATCACCTGGAGGCAGAATTAGGAAAAGAGGGCATTTTCTGTGAATCTGTCATTCCTGATTCAACATGTTTTATTTCGAGTTTACAATCAGATGACACTAAAAATGTGCTCATCCCATTTATGAATTAGTTTTATGCAATTTCATTTTCTAAAAACCATTTCTAGAAAATCCTTTTCATGACAGGTTCAGACTACAGGTGACTGACTTTCCTCATGAGGGGGTGAAGAAATTGTATTTATTTTATCTTTAACCACAGTGTTGTGCTGCTGTGCTAAAGACAACAACAGAAACAACTCATTTGTGATAGAAAATGCAACACTTCATTGATGATGGAAAAACACAAAAACAAGACTTCAGACTAATTAGAAATTAATAAAAGGAGTTACTTAAAAAAATCATTTTATAAAATAATATCTAGGGTTTTTCTTGGTAAAATCATGTAATAATTTGGCCGGCAAGTCAAAAAAAGATTTTTGCCCACTGGTAAAAGTAGAAAAACAGTGACACACATCAGTGTGTGCAGATACCGCCGGCTCTAGCAGAGGCAGGGTTCAGACTGTACCTTTTGACTGCGGCGAGCTTGGACTCCTCTGCTTTGATGTAGTCCCTGAGAGACTGAACCAGCTCCTTCTCTGTGTACAGCAGGTCTGTCATTTGGCCTGTAAACACGCAGACCTGCAGATCAACTCACGGGACGCGAGCAGCTTTTATTTCTCCAGACACTTCTCTCATTTTGTGTCTGGCTTTGATTCAGACTCGATCATGATTGCCACGCTTTTCGCTGGTTTCTGTGGGGAAGGCGTCCTGACAGCACACAATTAGAAAGCAGACTGAAGAGAGTGTCGGTTGGAGTCAAGTGTGCTTTGTAAACAGCTCAGGGTGGTGCTCAGCCTCGACAGTTAATGACAGAATATTTGCAAATACGAGAAAAATGACAGGGCAGAGGATGAAAATGACAGGAATTTACCTAAAAACCAGGAAGCAACGAGTCATTGCTGTGATGCTCATGTAAATAAATAGATCAGTCTGCATCTTTAGAAATAGAACATCGAGTATTGTAACTCCAAAATAGACTTTATTCTTTTTGCAGTTATGATCAACAGACAAAACATTATCAATTATTTTTCTAATCAACTGCTTTTAACTGTTATTAAACATTTGATTTGATTGTATTGTTCAAAAATTAGAAATCTCTAGAATCAGTCTAACAAAGTTAACATTTGTTCCTAAAATAATTTCAGCTACGAGTCAAAATTAACAATCAGAGAGCCGATTAGAAATAAAAACTGAACTGCCTCTGAAAACACAACGTTACAAAACTGTCAATTTGAACACATTTCATAGAGAAATGTTTGAAAATATGAAATGGTTACACAGTTTTTTAGCTCTAGTTTAAATAAACTTTCAAAATTAAAGCACTTTTGAAAGCTAAATGAAACCAAACCTTACCTATGGAGGTGAAAACCTCTGCGTGTGTCCTCAGGCAGCTGACCAGGACCCAGGAAATAAAAACCAGGCACTTCATCTTCCTGCCCTCTTCTGCAAACTGCAGTGGAAACAAAACAAAACTGAGTGAACGAGCAAAGGATTTTTTTAAATTACTGGCTGAAGAATAAAAGCAAGGCTGAAGTTTGATCGTCCTGCCGTGACCCTGTGTTTCCACACTGAACCTGCTGACGGCCTATTACACCACGACCACGTCCAGCACGTTTCCTGTCAATGAGTCATTTGTGGTCGCTGCGTTCAGTTCCGTTTAGGAATGAAGGACACAGCAGAAAAAAATTCATTCTATTTTACTCTACACACATGGAGCCGAAGGTCATTTCTTACTTTTTCTGGTAGTTGAATTACAGTAAAGAAGTCAGAGGCTGATTCTTTGTTCTCTAGATTTTCTCCATGAATCTGATTAAACTGTTTTTGTTATAAAATTGAGTCCTTTCATCCGATAAATGTGACCTCGACCCAACACAACACTTTCCATCTCTTCCCCCAATTTTAGGGTTCAAAAATGAACATTTAAGAAAAACACAGCGATCAAAAGCAAAGAAAGACAAACAGAAGTCCAAAGCGCTCTGTAAAAACTGTTGCTCCTCAGTTTATTGTGATAGTTTTGTCAGAAAGTGCCACATGCTAGGAGCTGGAGTTGTGTAACATTTTTTTGTGTGTGACACGTTTCATTTTTCCCTATCTGGTTTTGTTAACTGTATACTGCAGCCTGAGTGTTACATGTGCACAAACACAACCACAAACAGTGAAACATGTGCTTTACACAGGACCAGTGAAAGGTGAGGTAGAAAAGGTTTGATGACACTTTCCATGGACCTTTTTTTTTTTTAGCCAATCTCATTTAGCTTATCAAAAATCTAGAATGTGAACACTTTGATATTTCCAATGTTACTGTATATTTTGTCAAACTCTGAGCTGTAGCAGAGAGTTTCTTATCACTAAAATCTGAGAGATCAGAGGATTTGGGGTCTAAATTTCTGAAAAAATACGCCTCACCAAGGAAGAAATTTGTAACTTCTATCATATGTGTAAAGTGAAACATATATAGTTTCATTTAATACAATTACATTTTGTATGATCGGCTAAAAATGTATCAATAGAATAGAATAAATATGTGTTGATACACCAAAGTGGAAGCTACCTAGTATAATTACTTAATATATAGAATACATAATGACTTTTATTTATTTCATACACATCACTTTAGAGGTTACCTTTGTATCAAATGTTCTAAAACAGAAAGTGTGCAGAACTGTTGAAGGTCTGTGAAATGCATTTATGAAGCAAAACAACAGTTTAGGAGGGTCATAATCTATAACTGTTGTCACTTCGGCCTTGTTTTAGGTTTTAACAACTACACAATTATAGTTATTACACTGGAATGTACCACAATGGGTGGGAAATGCAAAAGTCTGTGCTTTCCAATTACATCAACAGATTTAATACAAGACTTAACTTTATTGGAACGGTAAAACAGAACACTATTTTTTTCCACTTAAATACACATAATTCCATTAGCAAGTCTGATAAAAACAGCATCACACTTAGTGGATTTTGCTTGAGGACGGAGTTATGTGCAGAAATGAAATATAGATTACATTTTCTGATCGAGATTTCAGATTTATATTTGCTTCAATAGGATCAGCTGATCAGGCCTCTGTGTAAACAAAACAACTAATATTAACAGAAAATCCAACACATTTTATTTTCAAAGTATGTAAAGGAATGTATTTTTTACTGATAGGAGAAAACAGAAACTGAATTGCTTTCAAACTAAATATGTGTTATTCTTTGACTGTTTATAGTTTGGTTATGACAGACAATCACTCCTACAGTAAAAAACTCCTGAAGTGTTTGCCATAGGTCAGTTTGGCAGCTCTGTTCAAACAGAGTTGAGCTTGTTGATGCAGGTTTGGACATCTAGTTACATTCCTGGACCAAAATCCTTTTTCTATTCCCAACCTAAACCTTCCATGTTTGGGATTTCGGAACATTAGAGCAGACAGACAACTGCACTTAAAACTCTCGATCAATATTCTGCACATGACCTTATCCAGCATAAAACATGCTAAATCCCTAGAAATACAGGAGAACGTTGAACGGCATTTCAGATCAAATATTTTATACAGTGGATTACGTCAGGAACTGTCTGTATTCCTGGCTTTCATCAGATTTTAGCCCTGCTGTTGTGGAGCAGATCCATAAAGCAGATAAGTGAGACTGATTCAAGTGAAGCCGCCTGGCTCCAAGAGTTCCTGAGGAACAAATGTTTCCTCTCATGCTTGTAACCCTCAAAGCATCTGCAACAAACCCAAAGACCTGTGAAAGAAACATCAACTTTGGGTGACAGGTTTGTAACTTTTATGGAATAATTTTATCTCACCGACGATTTGAAAGTTGACTTTATTTATCTCAAACATGCAGGCGGAAAATACCATGTTTTATTAGCCAGTAGAAAGCAATCAGCATTTGGGATGTAGATCTCTGTCATTGGAGAATGAAGGAGTCTTCTTAACAGTGTAAATAGCTATTTATCAGAAACTCCCTCAATATGAGGCGTAAGAGACTCAGAACTAATGTTGATGGTAAAGGTACGGATGGTAATCACCAAGCTGGACTGAAAAAGTCCTCAAACAGCCTTCATGCAATCATTCCACATGTGTGGAGGGTAAAGCAGACATGCTCTGCACATGTAACCCTTGTTCTATCCTAGGCACTTTACCATTGGGAGTAGGGTCATCTAGACCCACTAGACAGTGCTCTGAACCTTTTTTCTTCAATGATATGTGATCTTCACTGGTGTCCATGGATTACATGAAATCTTTCCACCTTTATCCACCTTTGTCATGGTAGGGAGAACACGTCAATGCAAGGGTGGGGTCATCTAAGATAGCACAAGGTTTAAATCCTGAAGACTCACAGAGAAAAGCCCTGGATTCTTCAAAACCTTTCTGGTCCCTGAACACACCAGTGCGTGATCCAATCACAACGGCTTCTAAAAATGATGTCAGAGGGACTTTGACTTGTAATTAGTCTAGTTTTCATTCAAAAATCTGTGGAGGAAGTTTTTTTGGTTAAAAACAAACATAACAGAAGTTATGCGACATAATTAGGATAAATCTTTGGAATAAATCCTTGGAATATTATGATAGTTTATGAAAAGTTTGCCTGTTTTTTTAAACACCTTTTTACCTTGTCTTTGCTTTTCTTGGACATCCATTTTTATCTCGACTTCCCACTCGTGATCTTTATTATATAACATAAAAACTGTTACAATTTTTAGAGTATAAAATGCACAAAACTTACTACTAGGAATTACATACAGTTTACATATAATTAGAGTAACGTTTCAGGTTTTTAGTGTAATTATTGTGTAATTATTGTGTAAAATAATCACAAAAATATCTTTAAAATAAGAAAGGAAAATCAAGCATTGGCACAAAGATTTTTTATAGGTAAATTATTAGAAAATTTAAGAGGAAGAAAAGGATAAAAAATACACTGAAATACTAAAGGTTTTTATATGATCAATTTAAGACTCAAATGTATACTTGGAATAGCTTAATGACAAAACAAGAAAAATTATCCAGTTATTTGATGAGAATGGAAAAAAAAGCATAGAGGCTTTAATTTAAAGTCTCACTCCAATCATCATTGAATGTTTTGTAAAAGCATTTCCAGTGCTCCTCTATTTAGAATGATGTTGTTGTTGGCCAAAAATCCAAAAGCCTGTGTCATTTTACGCAGAGCGGCAGTAGTTCATTAGAATTCAACAATGAATTGTGGGCGGGACTGTTTGCGCAGAGTAAGCCTGCCCTCCCTTCCCGTTATCCTTCTGCCTCCTGCTGGCTTACAGCCCCTCACAACCTCAGCCGACTGGTACAAACCTTCTCAAACTGCATTTTTTTATTTTATTTTATCTGATCCACTGCAATTTCAATAAAGAAATACTCAGAAATGCAGTTCTAAGTCTAATTTTCTTAATATATGTCCTCCGTCATTAGAAAAATGTCACAAGAACGTGTCAAGCACACCCAAAACACGATTTTTCTTTTCTTCTGTAGTGTTTGCCAGAGGGGGTCTTTAAAGTGTAACAGTAACACGTGAGATTTGCAGCCAAAACCAGAATCTGTGTTTCACTGATCTGACAGGGCGAGTCGCTCACCACACAAGGACCCAAAGTATTAACCTTCACAGTGAAACTGCTACAGACCGCTATTACCATCCCACTGTCCATGAAAGGCCTTCTGTTATTTATTGAAGCTTTTAGGGACATCATTACCCATTTTTTAAAGAAGGAACCATTCAACAGGTCTTCCTTTGACAATCTGTTTTCATCCTCAGTAAGGTTTTTTTCCCGCCCTTTATAAAAATGACGTATTTGATTGTTAAATGATTGGCATAATGGATGTAGATGTATTGTTGGCTTGCTGCTCAGCTCTGAACAGATTCATGGTCCTGCTGCTCCTCATCTCCAGCTGGTCTGCAGACACCCTCGTGACGTCACTCCGGGACAGTTGCTTCTAGAAATTCCCAGCATTTATTCAGTTCCTTCCAGTTTTTTTTTTCTTTTTTAAGTCCTGCTCGGCCCAGCGTGTATATTTTTACATTCTGGGTGCCGAAATTGGAAAAGGTGTTTACTAATTCGGGATCAAACAACGCAGCTCCCCCTAACGCGCTGTGTGTGTGTCAGACAGAAAGTTCGCGCAAACTTTCAAAACTTTCTTGTTGTCCGCTGCAGAACAACATGGTAACCCGGCGATGTTACCATGTAACTAACGACAATAAACACAAACCGACAGGAATATAAGTTATTTGACCGTTATATGGCCCCAACAACAACCCGCTTTGCCTTAGACTCACAAAAATAAACAGCGGCACGTTGCGCTGATTTTTTGACAACCATCCCAACATGTTCGCGAAGTACACACCGGCTCCAACATCATGATGTAGCTGAGACGCATAGCCATAGGAGCTTTGGATCAATTTATTCAATCATAATGGCCGCTTACCTTAATTCGAGTGGACTTTCTAGAAGACGGCTATGTTTACGTGAGAAGACGGGAATCCACTTGGCACGCGAGTGTGAGGAATAGTGTAGAAGGTCTGTAAATGTTGCCACGTCCAAACCTACTCCAGGGCTTACCTTAAAGCTGGGGAGACATGCGCACAACACATTCTTCGCCAGACCAGTTGTGTTGCATTCGCGTGCGCCTTGTAATTCACAGTGTCAGCTGGACTTGTTTTAATATAAAGAGGGATTTACACTCTTTACACCGTTAAGCCAATTTGAGTCGGTCATTTGCATTTTCATAAATACATTATTTAAAATGCCTATAGTTGTAACTGTAGTCACAAATTTGATAATCTTGAGAACGAAGTGTGGCGCTTTGACATTCATGAAGGGATTAAAGAGGAAATATATGGCTGAGAAGCATCAACTGTTGGTGTTTTTTTTTAATGAATCCCATTTTATACGACTGATTCTTATATAAAAAAAAATTTCTCCTGCAAAATACAGCTTTAATAAACTGTTATTTGGGATCAGACGTGTGTTTTCTTCGTCGGTTGTTGTCATCTTTTCTAATATTTACGGTACTATCATCCATGCACATTGTCACGTTTACATTTTGAACATGAGCTTCCACAACTCGTTTTATGTTGGGATGAAATACATTGTGGGACGAGAAAAAAAGAGAGTTGCTTGATGTTTCTTTGATTCTTCTGTAATTTCTCGTCATTGAGATCATGACGAACCAACAGATGAAAGGATAAACTATAGATAAAAAAATGTCTACATCAGTAAAATCAGTATGTTCAAGGTGAAGGATGAGACTGGGTTTGTTAAAAGGGGTAGTTTGGATATAGTGGGCCTACACCATAATTTTGGATGGAAATGCTGTTTTTTTTAAAGAAATAAACAAGCTTTCCAAAAAAGGAAGAAGAGAAGAGAACAAAGTAATTCAACTAATTCTTACTGATAATCACATCTCCTTCCAAATCCTAATCAAGGCGACTTCCATTCCTTTTAATTACCTTTCAACATAGTAGTATCTATGTAATGTTTTGTCCTTTAACATGTTCTTAATTGAATGGGATTTCTGCATTGTTTAAATGATATATAATGAGTTCCATAATCTAATGTCTGGAATTGAAATATGTCTGTCTCAGATTTGTCCGTGCAAAAGGAAATTTGAAATGATCTTTGGTTTAAATGAAGACTGAATATTGTCTGGCAACGTTTTTAATTTGGCTTTTGACTAGAACAAAACACTTTTAAAATCAACCAAGTCCAAGAATTTAAGCAGACGAGATTTTGCAAACAAATTATTGTTGTGTGTTCTTTATCGTTTTTCTCCATACTTCCATACAATAATTAAAATAAGAAAGAATAAAAGAGCTGTGTAACCCTTGTGCTATCCTGGGCACTTTAACATTGTGGGTCATCTGGACCCCACAAGACCTTTTTTCTTCAATGATTTGTGATCTTCACTGGTGCCCATGGATTACATGAAATCCTCTTCACCTTTATCCACCTTTGTCATGGTAGGGACAACACGTCAATGGAAGGGTGGGGTCATCCAGGATAGAGCAAGGGATGACATACACAAGGAGTTAATGTTAAACAAATCCTTTACTTTGTATAAAATGTTGTGATACTCTTAATTTTTTCAATTAATTAACATGTGATTTCTATTATAGTTTATCACACATTACAACTACAAGAAATTTATTTCACAAACTTTTTGGACATTGATTTGATCCGTTTTGAGTGTTATATTTTCATTAATTTGGCGGTTGCTAAAAATCCTAAATTTAGGTTTTATGTTCTTCAATGGGCTGTCGGATCTTGTCCCGGCACTTGTGGACGGGATGGGCTAAATATTTTGTTTTTTATTAAAAATTTGTTATCATAAAACCATTTGTTGTCTTATCCAATTATACATTTGTAATTTCTATTATTTCAGCCAAGTCTGTTCCAGAATGGTAAACAGAAGTGTCTGCAAACAACAAATGGATAAAATAATTATTATTTTTTTAAATTTAATTTAAATTTTTTTTTCAATATTCAATAAATGAAAAATGACTTGAGGGGACACATGCTTTCGTATAGCACACATACAAAAGCATATGTGTTGTGTTAAGGGTTTATTGTGTTGCTAAGTTTTCTAAGTGATGCACTTGTGTAACAGACCCTATGCTATGGTGTTTGAACTGCACAATCAGCTGGAGTCCACTAGATGTCCCTCATGTCAAAAAAATCCAAATACTTTTGGCTTTCTGGAATATCCTCTTCAACTAATAATGTTTGACACATGTTTGATCATCTTAGCCAACCATATTTGTCTCTCAGATACATCTTTTTAAGGGTCAGGTCATAGAAATCAATAGTAGAATCACACGTTTCATCAAAATAGAACCAACAAAAGTGCTGAATGAAGGCTGATTCTTAACTTGGAAGTTAATATTTACTCGAAGGTTCCAAGAAAATCTTCAGAAGATGCTGGAAAAGTAAACGTCAGACTTCTGTTGATTTTTTCCTTTGTGGAGACTAAGGACTTGATGAATCATTCTTTATCCAGTATCAACTGACGTTCTGGATTTAGGACTCCTTTTAGATGTTTATTTTTAAGACGATCACATTTAAATCAAACTGAGCAGGAGTGACCCAAAAACAGTGAATGTAAAACATTTTCTTTCAATCATATACACGTTTCCTGTGTGACATAAACTCTACATTTCAAAATAAAATAAGTCATTCTTTTGAATCTCATTATAAATCTGCTTGCACAGCACTTCCACACTCTGGCTAAACACACAAACATTGTGGTTGCTACTCAGTGATGTAATTGTTTCAAAATAACAGTCCAACAGGAACTTTAACCCCTGAGTTGAAGCTGTTTTCTACGTGAAGAGAAAAGAATGTCATAAATCCTGATACAAAGAAACACGTCAGATATGACCGTCAGAGGTCTCAAGATCAAGTTACCCTTTTGGTGTTCCACTTCTTAGAGTTACTCATTGGTGACTGACGATCAAAGTGTGTTTTCTTGTTTCATCTGGAGACAGATCAGCCCAGTTTTGGAGTGACACATGATGACAAAATTACCACAGCAAAACCACAGATATACTTCCACCTATGAATTTAGTCAAAGTTAAAGCCTTCCAGATGTTTCAAGTGCTTCTTAAAGTTAAATTTATCCTGTGCACCTTGTTCTGGGTGGGGAGTTTTGCTCTTAGGGGTCACAGCGGAGAAAGAACTCTTGTTTGGGTGATTTGATTTAGACACACATGCAGGAACGATGAAGCAGATGCGTGTTGTCTTTTCTACTTCTTGGGAGTAACATCTGTTTGGAGTCTTAGTGTACAAAAGTGATCAACCTGCAGATAGAAAAAGTTCAAAGTTTTAGTTACTTCTTCATCCCGATGAGACATTCTTGGGGTTCAATGTCATTTGTACAGGAAAGCAACGGCAACAGAGAATTTCCATAATTGTTGAACCTGGATTTCTCTGGGTGTTTTATTAAATCAACATTTTTTTAACAGACACTTAGATGTATCTAAGTGTCACATCTAAGGTAGTCCTGCGGGGCTACACAAGTTTCTTAAACATAATGAGAACAGGAGGGACAAGGTGTAGTACACATCACCTCAATGTCAAATGCTGGTTGGCAAGAATCCCTAACATTTGTTTTAGTCTCAGATGGGCGGTCTTGCACACCTCTTAGAAATATCCAGAACATACCACAATGAGCTCATGATCCCCAATCCATTTAAATTCACCCAGGTCAACAGTTCCTCATCTGGGTGAGAGTTGCACCCAAGCCACAAAACCTCACAACCACGTGTGGCCATCTCTGATGCAGTTGAGTGTCTGTTTGCTAGTTTGAAGGTTGGCAGGTTAATTCTTGGTTTCCACAGTCTACATGTGGTAACACTTTTGGTAAAGACAATGTTTAAAGGACATGCATGAACTCAGAAAGTACTGTGTGTATGCAGCATCCTGTGTAAACATGATTTAAATGGTAAACAAGACTGTAAAAGTCCCAACAAAGTTCTACTCCATTTAGAAGGGACTTAGACGAGTCTGTGGAACCCGGTTTGATCTCTCAGGAGCTCAGTGAATTCTAGCGTGGAACTGTCCAGTTGTGACATTTCCTCAGTCCTAAATGTTCCACAGTCAACTGTCAGCTTTATCATAACAAAATGGAAGAGTTTGGGAACAACAGTAACTCAGCCATGAAGTGATAGGCCACGTAAACGTATGCAGAAGGTTCACCGGATGCTGAAGTGCAAAGAGGTCGCTGACTTTCTGTACAGTCAATTGCTACAGAGCTCCAAACGTCATGTGACCTTCAGATCAGTCCAAGTACAGTACGCAGAGTTTCATGGAATGGGTTTCCACGGCCGAGCAGCTGCATCCAAGTCACACATCACCAAGTGCAATGCAAAGCGTGGGTTGCAGTGGAGGAAAGCACACCACCACTGGACTCTAGAACAGTGGAGACGCCCTCTCTGGAGTGATGAATCACATTTTTCCATCTGGCAATCTGATGGATGATTCTGGGTCTGGAGGAGAACTGTACATTTGGGACTGCATTGTTCCTATTGTGAAATCTGGTGGGGGAGGCATTATGGTATGGGGTTGGTTTTCAGGACTTGGTCTTGGCCCCTTAGTTCCAGTAAAAGAAATCTGAATGCTTCAGGATACCAAAACACCTTGGACAATTCCATGCTCCCAACCTTGTAGGAACAGTTTGGAGCGGTCCCTTCCTCTTCCAATGTGACTGTGCACCTGAGCACAAAGCAAGGTCCATGAAGACATGGATGAACTGGACTGGCCTGCTCAGAGTCCTGACCTGAACCCGGTAGAACACTTTTGGGATGAATTAGAGCGCAGACTCAGAGCCAAGCCTTCTTGACCAACATCAGTGTGTGACCTCACCAATGCACTTTTGGAAGATAGAACCTGCTGAATAACAGTTTTTAAATGGAATCAGGACAGATTGTTTTTTAATCTTTTGCTATTTAAGAAATTGAATTGAATCAGATCAGCTCTGATCTGATCCGATCAAACAGGTAAGAAAATAAGCAGGCATAAACATTAAAGTACCAGAGAAGACTCTCTTTCTGTTTTTTTAAACCCATTAACATCATCACATGGTCAACCTGGGCTTGAAAAACTGGATGTGGAAACCCCTAAAAAACAAGAATTTAGAGCAGAAATTAGTCATTCAACAACCAATTGTTTCTGAAAATGAGAAAATGTTATTTTTTTCTGAAAGTGAAGGGCATGTGCATGACATTTCCTTGTTTCTCTTGGACTTTTATCTTTTTTCTTCATTTGAAGCGTACCAGCATGTGGCTACATGTGTGTTTGTGAGAAAGCTTGCTAAAGTGCCTGCGAGTGAACACACCTACACACTCCTGTCACTGAAGCATTATCGAACCATTCATGGTATCAGTGAGTAACGGCTTCACAAATATTGACACAGCTTCCTCCAGTGACAGAACAGGCAACTCCAGCAGATACACAAACAACTCACAGCCTGTTTGGTTGGGAAATAAAGAAGAAAGGGCGTGCACAGAGGTCATTCTCTAACCTTTTAGATCCTGTAGATTCATCACAAGTGATTTTCTTTTCCTAATCTCTTTATGGTGCAGAAGTACAATGGTACAATTTTGACATTTATGAGCACTATTGCCAATTATTGAAATAAACCTTGTGGAATGTGTGCAATTTTTTAGAAACTGCAAACATGAATGTAAAATGTTAAGTTTACCGGAGGCTCCAGATCTACAAGCATCTCCTTTTATTTGATTTGTGGTAGTTTGTTATTATTTTCTGCTGCACAACTGTGTGTTGTTGAAATGGTTTTCTTGCAGTTTTAATTTGAGCGGGATATATTTTATTTTGAAAGGAACTTCTATGTGTTACTATCAAAAGCTAAAGAAATTAAAACTGTTTTATACATATATAGAAAAACAACTCTGTTAAAATTAAATTACTGTTAATATTTAAGAGCTACAACAAAAAAATTAATACCTTAAAAAAAAAAAGTTGAAGTGGAATTTGAAGCTCTTTGTTTTGGTCAGTATAACTGATCCAAAAAAGCTCTGGTTTAGGCCATCAATTATCTGCACATCTTTAATTTTTTACAGAAATGAATTCAAGTTTGGAAATAGTTAAAGTATTTTTTTTATTTATTTGTTTGTTTAGACGCCATAAATATTTATCATTTGATATTTTTAGTATAATGCTGACTATAATTCTAAATATTTAGAAAAATCACATTCCTGAATAAAAAAAACATTCCTACAATTTTGGACTCACTTTTACATTTTCAACAATATGAATAATTAGCATGTTTGCAAAACTTTGGAGTTTGTTGTGATTATATTTTAAAGTGATAAGTGAATGGAGAACAGTAGTGCTCCTAACTTCTTTATTTGTCAAGGATCTCTGGTAAACTCACCTTGACCATGGATCACCATCTACTGACACTGAAGCCAACAACTTGCTTTATTGTACAAACAAAACTCCCATTCCTCCAGACAGGGAAGGAAAAAAAATCTTCCAAACAAGACCCTAAAGGTCTCCAGAGTCTTGGTCCATGGAGGGCTGTGTCGATGGTGCACCTCATAACAAACTGGGACTGAAATGTTCCCCCCATCTCATATGTCAGAAGTTCCCACAGCAGTAAAATATACAAATGAGAAAGACACATTACCAGATGCTGGCAGTTTTCTTTGGTTTTCTGGTGGTGACAAACAGTTGGCGCTCTGTGACCCAGTTGGCTGTGTTGCCTCACACATGCGTTAGTAACCTACTTGTCCAAGTACATTCGGTTTTGATTTCCTTTTCAATAAAAAAAAAAAAACAGTCTTTTTGTTCCTTTAAATTGCACTGGTGTTTTTGTAAACTCTGAAAACAAAGACTAAGCAAAATCTCACTGATGTCGGCTCCGTAATTTAGACAGAAGGGAGTCGGAGCTTCTTTACTGTGTAATTTATGTGCCCACTAAATCTACAGAAAACATCATTTTGAATGAGCCTGGATTTGTAGTTCTGCTGCCTGCTGTCACATTACACTGACGTGCAGAGCACTTTACTCTCACTGGGAAGGCTGGTAACCTCACTGGGAAGCAGAGGGAAATGCACTCCCTCTCACATGTGCCGGAGCAATCTAAGAAAAAAGGGAGGATGGAAGCTTTTCAAAGTAGAGTAACAGCAAAAGAGTAGGGCCTCAAGTCATCTTTGAGTTTTACAGTGATCTTTTTCATCTAAAACCCAAAGTGAGACGGATCTTCTGGAGGATGGCTGTGCCAGGCAAGAAGAAGTAACAAAAAAGGACATTCAGCCCATGCCAATCAGATACTTCATTTTGTTTTCAGTTTGTTTGATGAATTTCCCATTCTGCCTTTCTTTCTGCGTATCAAATTAGATCAAAACAAAACTGGAAATGTTATGTCTTCTGGTCTTATTTAACAGTCTTCTCAATATAGATTAAGCAGTTTAATGCAGACATAATGTCAAAAATGCTCAAGGGAGGGGCCCTTTTACCAGCATGCTCTGACATTTGATCAGATAAGCGTTCAAAATACTTTTCTATGTAAAATCGGTGGGTGATTAATGTGAAAAAGAAATGGAAAAACTGATGCTTTATGCATTTATAAAAGAAAAGATAAAGAAAAGAAAAAAGCATTGCAGGAAATCAGATAAAGATGTATACTTATATGTAAACAAAAACAGTAGAACTGCACATGCAATAGGAGAGTGGAATAAAAGAATAGACACGAAGAGCTTTAAAAGAAAACAGATATTAAAACAAAATTACCAATCACTATAAAAATCAAAGTAAACAAGTTTAAGGAACCAATTCTGAAGGCATCTGAAGTACTTCTTTTCAGTTTATTAAAGCCGGTTCCTTTTCTTGTAACACATTTCTGAATTAAACTAAATAAGTTAATAAAAAGCTTGACTTGATGTCTTGCTGAGATTGGCAGAGGTGAAAATATGTTAATGCTCTCGATAATCCTCTTGTTTCTTTGAACTTCACACTGGTCCAGAATTACAAACTGTGTTTTTCTCCACTAAGCAGGAAACCTGGTCTTACGAAAGGACAGAAGTGAAAGAATTCAAGTTCGAAGAGCATTGGGTACATATGATGGATACATTTCAGCATACATAGGTAGGAAAATCTTTCCTAAAAAATGATTTTCTTTTTATGGAACTCTTTCGATGTCATTTTTTTTGCTTTATCACCTACACAAAAAGCAAAAATCAGTAAACTGTCCTCAGTGGGATTAACCCGTGTGCTATCTTAGATGACCCCACCCTTACATTGACGTGTTCTCCCCACCATGACAAAGGTGGATAAAGGTGGAAAGATTTCATGTAATCCATGGACACGAGTGAAGATCACAAATCATTGAAGAAAAAAGGTTCAGAGCACTGTCTAGTGGGTCTAGATGACCCAACTCCCAACGTTGCCTAGGATAGTGCCTAGGATAGCACAAGGGTTACGCTGTTTAGATGGATGGATTTGGTCCGAATGGGGCTGTTCTAAAAAAAAATACAAGTTGCAATTGGAAAGAACATAAAGATCCCTAAAGAGAAAACTTTACTACAAGGTTTGTTCCTCTTCACCCTGCAACACCGCACAAACACAAAATATTACCAATAAAACTTGGCAAATGTTTCTGTTCAATCCTGCTTTTGTCCTCAGCCAAACATTTCTCTGATATATTATTCATTCAAAGCTTAAACTGGTGTTCTAAAACTTTTTGCGCACAGCAGGATAAACTCAATGATGCCCTCTGGCAGGAGAAGGAGACATTAGGAGAAAACAAGTCATGTTTGCGCTGAGATAAAATAGACAAAACTAACAAATGTTTTCATATTTTGTGTTTCCGGCCTCTGTGATTTTCCCAAATAGTTCTTACAATCCAAAAGCAGTCGTTCAACTTCAGATATTTCAGATCATGATAGAAACTTTCTGTTTTTTGCCTTGTTTTTCTGATGCTTCTTTGGTGGTGAGAAAAAAAAGAAGTGCTTATTTGCGAACAACGAGGGAGTGACATTACAAAAACCGTACAACACTTGTAATTAAATGCTGATTTCCTGCAAGATGAATTATTTCACATTCTTTATACAACATCCAAAAAACTCTGAAAGCCTGCTTTTGCTTTCCCCTAATTGTTCACGTGCAGAGAGAAGACAGCAGGTAAGCAGGCTGTCAAGGAATGAAATGAAACAAAAGCCAGAGACGGTATGGTTTTAAGGGAGGGTTTTTGGCTGCAGATGTTTGTCTGCCCTGTTAGGTAATGTCTTTAATGTTTCCTCCTCAGAACTGCTGTTGGACATTCTTCTGCAAAGTTAGACTGAAGCTTTATAAGAAGATGGAGGGAGGCAACAGGAAGAGTAGTAGGCGTAAATGTTTATTCTCTATAAACTATTTTGGATTCAGACTTTTGTTATTCAGAAGCTCACTCTTTTTTTCTTTTTTTTTTACTTGTTTGGTTGTGAGTCTTTAGAACACAAAGTCATTTTCTTATCTAAACATACAGTCTTTCAGTGCTCTGAACCAGAGTTTGTGTTTCTGTGTGTGGTAAAGGTGGGCTGCTCTAAACAGCGGCTGTCCGGTAGCTGTAATTCATCCCTCTATTCAGACAGGAACATTCATTTTAGGACTTAGATGCTGCTCCCTCTAAACTCTTAATTGAACCGCAGGTTTGAATTGGTCACTAATAACAGCCTTAGAGTCAGTTTCATGAAACTTTTTGTTGTTTTTCTTCTATTTTAAAAGGTTTTACTTAATTGTTACAGAATTTCCACATTTTTCTCTGATACTGCCATGAACTAAATTAAGAAAGCTGTTGATTTGTATCAAGTAAAAATAAAACAGAAGGATATATGGTCACACTTTACAAATTCTCACCAATACATTCATAATCCTTTTTGGGCCTTAGACTGTTGATCAGTTGTCAAATAACTTTGCTTGCTGACACACAAACATCACTCACCACACATGTTTGGATTTACAAGTCACAATTCTGGTTTGCATGAGGATATTGTTTTTTGTTTCATTTTTAAAACATTTGCATTACTGGCAATAAATGCACTTTGATTACTAAAAATGACAAGGGAAAAAGCACAGTTTGTCATGATTTCATTTTTTTTGCAATTAGATCAAATTAATTAAATGAAATCTAAGAAAATCTATCAATAGGAAGCAAAAGTAAAGCATTAAGACAAAAAAAAGTTATCACTTCAAATATTCAAACATGGGGTAAACTTGTTTTCTGCATTTCATTCAACAGTTTTTTTTAGGTTCTGACTTAGTTTATTCAGTGTTTAATCCCTTTAATCTGCCGTGGTTTTTCTTAGTTTGGGCCACTCCCCTAAATCCAAACTCTTTTTTAACAATCAAATAAATGTTTTATATGGTCCCAAAAATTCATAAAGAGTACTTGTTTCTAACAAACATTTCAGTTCTCTGTAATTTATCATTTAGCCAGATATCCATTTTGTCTTGCCTATATGGTTTGCTCTTACCATCAATCGTTTCAATTCACTTACTTTAAATCACAGTCCTAAAATTTTGTCAGTTGAAGATTACTCTCAATTGTGTGCTTTCATGAGTCAAATAAAGATGTTTTGGAGTAAAAGATAACAAAATCCTGGTGAAAACATGCTGTTTTTTTTACCTTATTGTTGCTGTTTGAAGATAATTCTAACTTTTCTGGGTTTTCCAGACCACATACACAATACAAAGCTCAGGACGGAATCTTGTGACATCTGTCAAAACCAACACAGAAGTTTGCAGTTTCTAACCACACTTAACAGACACCAAGATCACAGGATGTTGATTTTGTAAAGCCCCTGAAGGATCGTTTACAACAAGGATTGTGGGAACACACAGAACCTGATAAACGCCTCCCACCCTGGCATTTTAGTAAATAACGAAAAAGAGCACGAGGAGAAATTCAAAGTTTTATTCCATTCCAACATAATATAATCACAGAAAATACATGCTATAATTATTAAGGAAGCCAAACAAAGGAGCCTCTATAAGTAATGTACTCTTGTTTTCTCCTAAAACCATAAACACTGTTAAAACCTTCTACCATGTATTGTTTAAAATTTGCAGATTTTTCTATTTATATTCTTGTATTGATTATAAACACACCAATTACTTTTAAAGGAAAATGTAAAAATGCTGTTTAGACATTCTAACAGATAGATGATTGTTTCTGTGATGGTTATTCAGAACATGGCTAAAGGTTGCTTTATAGGATATCGCTGCACCCTGTGCTCTCAGTTTTATATGTGCATGTAAACAAAACATGTCAACACAAGGCAGAAAGCTAAATAGGGATATACAGAAAGTGGCATTGAAAGGGGCAGGCTTGCCAACTGGCATCGGCAGTGGTTACCTTCAGCTCTGTAAATCCAAACAAAGCAAATAATGTGCTGAAGTCAGCTGTCAGCAGCTGAGTCCACATGGGAAACATTGGTGTGTGTCCCGTCCAGGTCAGAAACCTCCAGTGCGGGACAAAGAAGGCATTGTTGTGCAATCTGTGACATGTTGTGATGGTGCAAGTTTGGTATATCTGTTTACCAAACTCTTTGTTATCGGCACAAGCACATGTTCAGAGTTTTGATTGAACTGTAGCTCTGAGGGATTCATATGGAACCACTTCATCTCTGTCAAGCGGATGAAATCTAACATCAACATGCGACATGTCAGCATGTGGGTGGGTAGTTTCCAACCTCGGTGCCATTTCAGAATTCAACTTTCATCAAAGATACTAAGTGGAAAGGACTGCTACCGAAGCATGGACTGAACCTGTTAGGAGTTTGTTGGGTGTAGGACTGTCACGCAGGAAACCTGGGTTTCAATGAGCAAAAATCCAGTGTGGGTCCTTAAGCAAGACCCCTTTTGCTTATCAGGGTCTCCCTGTGCCTTGGGTTGTGTTCGGAAGGGCATCCAGCTCTGCTTCACTGTTGTGACCCCTCACAGAATAAGCTGAAAGGTAAAGAACTTGTTACATAGATTTTTACCCTTGAGCAAATGACATGGCTATGGCTCCATGTAATTTGACTCTGAATGTAGTCAGAGGGGTTCAGATCTCTAATCTACTGTCATTTATATGCAGAAAAACCTGTTGGACACACAGAAGATTTGCCAAAGGAAGCAAAATCTTTAGCGACGGCTAAGGGCTGTAAGGTTGTAATGCTTTGATGACAGTCCAGTTAATGCCTTAGTCACAACTGCCCTCATGGATGCAGGCTGTTTGTGGGTGAGAAATGGGAAAATCTGTACGGGGCACACTGGTGGCGCGCAGGGAATATCAAAATTGTAGACCACTCTGTGAGCCTGCACAAAAGAATTTCATGCACATTTTTTTCTATAGACATGTAGGCCGTAGAAGGTGAGAGGCAGGCAAAAACAAAAGGTCTAAACTGGTACTAGAAAAGGAATTCCTATTGAATAAAGTTGTGTGTGTTGCTGTATTGTCATGTTTTCTAAGAAAATCTGCTTCAGAGATGTGCATGGCAGCAATAGACTGACAACATTCATAAATAAATAAAAACTACATAAAAGATTGTGTTCAATATTTTGCAATAATGTCAATTTTTTGTGTTTTTGCAATGTGCATATAAGTCAATATAGATACAAATTTAAAGTCAGAAGTCCAATCAATAAACAGTTTTGATTCCAGACATATACCAGAAGACCCTTGAAAGCTTTATTTGTAACTCTGAGAGCATTGTTACACACAGTTGAACCAGCCACTTGGTGCAGTTTAAACAGAGCCAACATGCCCCCCCACCTCACCCATTGCTCTTGTTTAGTGACGTGGATTGTTTACAAGAGAATAGAACTGCCTGAGAACTTGTTTGAAACCCCAGTCCCAGAATCACTTCGGCTAAAACTGGTTTAATGAAGGGACTGAGAGTGGTTAAGGTTGTATTGTTTGTTACGCTGGAGTGGGGTTATCAGCAGTTTCTTCAGGTTTCACTGGGTGGTTTGGCTAGAAAAGCCAGATGATTCATGATGGTGAGCTTAATTAGATGTGTGGGAGAAAATGAAACCTGGAAGAAAAAGAAGAGACTAGCCAAGATAACAGAGTAGGAGGATCAACTTTTCCTTTCCAGATTAGAAGATTTGAAGTTTTGTGCTTCTTTCAATTTCAGCAAACACAAGAATGGTTAGGTTTAAGGCAGGAAAAAAATCCTCAGCTTTAAGTTATCAAAACTGACCTTAAAATTGTTTCCTTTGTACATTCTCTTCACACAATAATGCCTTGATGTTTTCCCAAATGGTTACTTGAGTTATTGAACTGTTCAGACTTTGAACTCCAAAATACTGAATATATAATTCATTAAGTGCATCTGAGTTTAATAAACTATACTTGAAACACAAATATTAATCAACATTTGTTTTTTTTAAATTACAGTTCAGCGACGTCACCACAGTAAATATTGTTTACAAGCATCTGTTCAGTGTGCACCCTTGCAGCCAGGAAAAGCAGTCAAGCTGATTATAGATGGAAGTTTATGATGTTTTTTTCACTATTTTTTAACCTCCTTTAATAAAAGTAAATTAAATTTTTCAAAAATGACAGATTAGCATAATTTCTGAATCCTGAACTCTTCAAGTTTATATTTCTGTCATGGTGCCTCTGTCAGCTCTCCTCCCCCTCCCGCCTCTGCTTGGCTCCTCATTCATCCCAGCTGTGTCCACTCACCTCATCACCCACCAGACTTTCATAAGGACATCCAGAATCAGCATTCATCGCCAGTTAGTTGCCCCAGATGGTGCATAACCTGGTCTCATGGCCAGTCCAGTCCAGTCCAGTCCAGTCCAGTCCAGTCCAGTCCAGTCCAGTCCAGTCCAGGCCAGGCCAGGCCAGTCAAGTGTTAATGTTCTCGTCTAACGTTGTTATTGCCTCGCCTTCAGGACATTCTGACCACGATGGACACCTGAGCCACAGAACCTTTCGGAACATCAAGAGCCTCCAGCCTCGCCATGAGCCAACTCAGACCTCCAGCTACTTCACCTGCTGCGCTCCAGCTTCCAGCCACATTAAGATCCCAAGTTATTCCGAATCAATTAAAACCCTTTACTTACCATCTTACTCACCCGTGTGTTCCTTCCGGGTTCCAGCGTCTGGGTCTGTCTTGCCTAGCTTGCCATGACAGTTCCCTGTTTTCCAAATTGACAAACAACATTTGTCTTATCATTTATACAAGAGAAATTTAAAAGCATTTTCATTGATTACTATGTATAGTCTATAAATGGGATTTTGAACTTTTCATATCATAGTTTTGACACATTCGCACATTTTTGTAATGACATCAACCTGCAAGTGGCAAATTTGCAGCATTTCTTTAATCTTTAGGTGATGCTTTCCTCTGACTTTCACCATTGACTCAATTAATCCACAAATGCACTAATTAAATGACATGATTTTACTGCAATATATGATTCACCATTGGGCTCTCTGTCTTCATTAAGGTCCAAACGCGCTTTACAGTCAAACGTCCCATTTACATATGAACACACACATTTACACCCTGATGGCAGTTTGTTGTGTGCAAGGCATAAACCTGTATCCACTAGAAGCATTGTTCAGTGTTCAGTGTCTTGCCCAAGACCACTTGGAGAGATGGGTAGGCTGGGTGGAAACCCAACCTGCAATATTCCAGTTAGAGGTAGAACAGTCTGCCTCTGCTGCACCCTTAAAAAAAATTAAACTAGCTTTTACTTACAGTCAGTATATTCATGAACTTAAACACATTTTTGTTTTTCACTTTGACTGTATTTTAGTTGCTAAAGTATTTTTGCTTCTGGATTTCATGCTTGGATAACAAGCATGAAATCCATTGCAGACCAAATTAACTTGTGGTTGCTGTGTTTCCAGTACGCCTGTTTGAGATGTACATTGAATCAAAACTGAGATTCTGCGACTGAATTTAGAAGAAAAGTCAGTTATTGGAGTGAAAACAAATGTAACATTTAACAACACAACATTACAAGTAATATTAACTACACCGAATGACCAAAAGATCAACATTTTTACTTTTTTTTTTGCATTCTGGACTTGTTTAAACTGTTTACTTAGGTTTATTTTTTGTTCAGGTTTTCCTAAGCTTTTATTTAGCTATAGAGCTTTGATTCTGCCTTGTATACACTACTGTTTCCACAAGGTTTTCATTTTTCAATTTACTCAGTTGCTTTGTGTTTAGTCAAAGCCCCTGTATGTTTCAGATCCTCCTAGATCCTCCTGTCTTCAACATTTTGTTTAGTCACTATCCAGGTTTTTGTTTTGCCTTTTTTAAGTTCATGTTTTGCTTTTTGTCAAGTTCAAGTTGATAAAAAACAAATTGAATTCCTCGCCATCTGTGCATGTCTCCTACATTTGGGTTCCATAAACCTCCATCTCTGTGAGATATCATGAAGGTCAGCAGATGCAGCAGCTTCCCTCATTTTTACCGCCAGTCCTCGAGAACACATTTGTAGCCTATCACTAGATATTGTCTTCATGCAATAATTATCGTGCAGATATTTGTAAAGGGAATGTAACTTCAAGACAGATGACATAATTTTTTCCGACAGCAAAAGGAAAAACCAGACAGGGGCAGACGGCTCATGATTACAACACAGCTTCTTCAAGCTGCCTACCCCCATATTGTGCTCTCAACAAGAGAAGAAATAGAGTTGCAGTGCTTCAAAAGCTTAGTTCATGCTGAAGGTATGCCAAGTAATGATCATCTTGGAAAAAAGAACAGAGAAATGAAAGCTCTCTGTAGTTTGACTTGGATTTATTGCAACAAAGCTTTGAAAAAAGATGTTGACCTGCTCATCTGTTTAATAAACCTCAGTGCTGACTACAGCCCTGTGAGCCGTCCTTGTACTATTGTTAGTCATCTTTTGATGTACTCTGTGTAGCAAGTACAGAATCATGCTGTAAATACTGTTTACAAATGCTTTGCAGACTGGTGCTACTCTGACATGCACCAGAGGTGGGGACTCAGGACTACTTATTTATCATTCCATTTGTCTGACATGGAAGACAGAAAAAGCTTGATTTCTCTTCTACGTGAAAGTTTGGGTCAAGATTGCGCCACATTATATTCCCGTCTGAAAAGATAAAAGAAGATAAGAGCAGGGCATAAAGAGCATCTATCTAAGATCATACAACCGCACCCAATTACCACAAAAAAATACCAAAACAGTTACAAACAAAGCAAGAATAGCTCTCAAAAAGGAGATGATAAGGACAGCAGTGAATAAAATTGAAGAAACTAATTCAGAATAACATGAATTCAACTGACATTCCAATAAAAAGAGGTACACAATTCCACTAATTAATGCACATCTGCAGGAAATACAAATTAAAAATAGAAAACGCTCAAGAAAGAAAATCATTTTGCATACATACAGTTACTGATGTAAAATGAAAGCATCATTTAGAAAACAAGAGCTGAATTACCGTGGGAGATTATTGTGAGCACATCTAAAGTTGCCAATTACAACCAATTGGCCATTAAAGGAAAGAAATCATATTTTCAGAAAGACTAAATATTAGTATTTAAAGTCCAAGGTTCTTGCATGAATTTGTGTGTGTAGTTGTGTGTTTCCACACTTGTAGAGAAAAAAACCTGCATGTGTTACATTAAGGACCTGAACATATATTTTTTCCTAAAGCAATAACCTTTGTACAAGTTTGCAGGACATTTTTACAGCTGTCAATCTTTTTTTTCTTTTACACAACTGATATTGCAAAAGCACAAAACAATTCTGCACTAACAATTTGTTTTAGATGTGAAAATATTGTTTGCAGATGATTGGAACATGTGAATCACAAATTCCAACAGCAAAACACTTTTGAAAAAAATATACCTTTATAACATATCTAAATGTTTTATGATGTGAAATCCACCTGTTTCTGCTGGGAAGACCAAACATCTACAGACAAAAAGACGGCTCTACAGAGGTGGATCTTATGATCAGCAGCGTGGAACTAACGGCGACTAAAACAACCCCATTCCACTGCAGTTTTGGATGACCCACTAGGATCAATAAAGCAAGAACACACTTAAGAACCTGTTCCCCATTTCAGCACTTTAAACGCTTTAAGGACTTTTCCTCCTACCACAAAGAAAAAACTGAAATCACAGTTACTTTCCTGGAGATGAAGATTCAAAGACTCAAATTATTGATTGAAATTATGATTCAAAGTATTGTATATAGATTATCCCACACACACACACACAAACCAGTACCTGGTGTGGTCATCAGAACACCCCATTGCATACAAACTGTTGTGAGAACACCGTATGAGCAGGACAGCATCGTCACAGACAGGAGGAGAAAAGGTATTTCCAACACAAACTGAGAGGATGTCCGTGTCCCAGATGGGCCATAGAAAAGGAAAACAGCAGGTAAAAAAAAGTAGAAAAAACCCCACAGTAATAAGATGAAGAATAGCTGCAAAGAAACTATGACGTCTGGGAAAGAACAGGTCCAAAACCAAGAGGCATGAAGGAACAAGACATGAACAAAGCAACCAATCCTCAAATAAAACTCAGAAAAATGTTTTGTCCTCACCCAAAAGGCAAAATATAACTTTAAAAAAATAATGTAAGTATAAAAAAAAACTATGTTTGAGAAAAAGGATGTACTCTAAACACAAGAAGAAGGGAAAACAAATACTACAGTCAAAAGAGGACAACAGAAAGACTGAAAAGATCAAAAAAGAAGGAGGGCTTTCAAACCAGTCAGCAAAATTAGATTACTGCAAAATAAATGGTCACATTGCTCCACTTTTGCAGTGGGACAATGCAAAAGTAACACCAACAGAAACAAACAAGCTTGAACATTTGACATAGCATAAACCCAGAGGAGGAATGGCCAGTCGCTTGCTCTTCTCCAAGAACCACAGCCTGACAGCAGGGAGGCAAGTAGTTACTAAGATACACCTGACAGGTTTGTCCAGCATTTCACGCCCATCACAGATAGCTGATGAAGACACGTAATGATGACGGACACAAGCCGTCTAAAGGAAGACTACAGGCCAGAGACTGAACCATGTTAAAGTTAATGAAATCTTTATCCTGCCATTTGAATATAAAAAAAAAAAAAGAAAACCCCCACATATGTAGATGGAAGCCGATTTGAGTTCCACATAAAGACTTGCGACATGATGTACAATTACCTCAGAGACATTGGAAATGAGTTTTTGTAAAAAAAAAAAAAAACTGTGCTGACTTTGCCTTTTGAAAATCATAACCTTACAATGTTTACCGTGATTCTGATCGTGATTGTAAACCCCACCAACTGTCCATTATTGCATGCTTCTTTTTTTTTTAACTTGTCCTGTCCAACAGCTGGGCAGACAGATGAGAGCTGAAGGCCTCTTGTGTTGGACATATTTTATTTGAACAACGGGGGTTATGAATCTTCTAACAAACCAGAGGTATGTCTGAATAAACCCCTTTTATAATTGAGGCCAAACTTTATTCATTTTAATGCGTATTTGAGAATCTTTGGTGTTGGTCCCGAGACGGAGAAAGGAAAGGAGGAGAAAGGGATGTTGGGGGTGGGAGGGTGATCATAGGAGGAGGGGGTAAGACCATAAAACTGCATAAAAGCAACAGTTACATGTTTATCCTTACAGTGAGGTTCAGAAGTAAAACAAATCTCAAAGGGGCGGGGCCTGTCCACACACACACTCAAATGTTATGAACACACCTGTTAGTTGCAAAAAATGTCCGAATGTCAACATGTACAATACAGATGGAAGCAAGGCAAGGCAAGGCAAAGGCAAGGATTTATTTGTATAGCACAATTCATTGCACAAAGTAATTCAAGGTGCTTCACAAAACAGAAAAATGCATTAAAATCACAATACATCATAGAAATAATCAACATAAAATTTACTTTAAAAGAAAAAAAAAAAAAAAAAAAGAAAAAAAAGAAAGATTTAAAAAAGAAAGGAAGGAAGAAAAAAGTGCAGATAGGACCTTTCCAGTCATATACGGCCTAAACAGAAATGTTTAAGTCTAGATTTGAACATGAACAGAAGAGGCCTGTCTTACACACACACCTTCAGGGGAAGCTGTTCAGTTTGCTACAGAATATTGGCTGATTCCCCTTGTTTAGTTCTGACTCTGAGGAATCAACAGGAGGCGGGACCTAAGGGTCCTCAAGTGAATGGTTCATATAGCACTAACATGTCAGAGATGTACTTTTGGTCGCGTGGCCATGGAGACTTGTAAATAAGCAGATAGATGTTCTACGCATATATGCCTTCAAACCAACTAGTGTGAGGAGTATATTTCATTCAATCATACAAACTAATAGTGCAAAGGTGACTACCCTGTGCTCAGGTGAGTGTTTATGTTCTTCTAAAATGGATGGTGGAATGTGAAAAGAAGGAGGGAGTGACCAGCCATCCCACACCAAGACCCTCGCCACCCAGCAGCAGCGGCAGCCAAGTCCCCTAGCATACATACGGCAGCAGGCAGAGAACAACGCCCCCTGGGCGTCACATCCGCCCGCCCAGGCCAGGAGCCCAGCTGGGACTGCCGTGGGGCCCAGAGCCAGAGAGCAGGGGAGCATGGGAAAGGCGCCCGCCCTGCCCAGCCAGGAGGCAGCCACCCGACCTTAGCGCCAGGAGACCCCGCGCCAGACCCCGCCGAGTGCCCAGCCCAGGCGAGCACCTATCACCACCCAGAGTTCGGGCATCCCCCGCCCCAACCCAGGTGAGCCAGTGCCCAAGGGAGACCTGCACTTCAGGCAGCCACCCACCCGACCCACGGTTGGTCCAGGAAGGAGCAAGGCAGGGGCCAGCCGCCCCGCCCAGGAGGGGTGCACCCCGAGGAAAGGGGGCCCCACAAGGGTGTTGTAGATATGGCCCGACCAGGCTCGGCCACAGTTGGAAATGTGGCGAGGCCCATCCCCCGAGGGCGAAGACCAGAACCCACCCCACAGGTACACAGACACCCTCGGCTCAGGTGTGATGTGATCCAGCTTCTGGCCTTGCCCAGCTAAGGGATCCCCTCCTGCGTGGAGGGCCCAGGAAGACAACACCCAGGAACAGGGCCGCCGTTACCCAAGACCCAAGTACCCCCTTGAGGGATGGGGTGAGACAGATGGTCAAAGTCCACCTTCCTTGCGAATGGGTGTGTGTGTTTGTGGAGGTGCATGTGTGCTTGTATGTAAACTAGTAGGCTGTCCCCGGTGGCAAACATCCGTCCCCAGCCCCCCCAGCATAGGGCCCAGTTTAGCCCGGGGCCCCGCCACGGCCCCAAGGCCCAGCACGACCCACACACACAGAGAGAGCCAGAATCGCCCCAGACAAGCCCAGACCCCACCCCCAGGCGCCCAGCTGGGAGGACCAAGCCCAACCGGCGGGACAATGTGCATGCTTGATTGTTTAAAGATCTATACTGACATGTGACAACAAAATGCTTGCTAACAGTGAATGTTGATACTTAGGACAATGTCTGCATTGGTGCTAAAACTCCAATTTACGTGGGGGATCCAATCCATGGCATCAGCCTAGCGCCAATTGTTACTTTGTGTCTGATTCGGTGAATCACATTTACAGACAGAACTTTGCATGTCTGCAGTTGTTTCAATAGCACACATACAGTGGAGATATGAAGATAGAGATCATCCTCTGCAGCAAAAGATCTTACTCCCTAGTCAGCAACCGCACTCAGTAATCGGCAAAGGGAAATAAAAAATCAAGGTGAGGCAAAGAGGGATAAAAATTGGATTTTGTAAGTGAAACATCCTAATTACAGAGCACCTGCTTTATTGACCTTTACTTCAAACTTATACCACTTTTTGAAAAAAGATCCTTTTGTTCATTGTATCATTGTGTTATTATTTCTTAACAAAAACTTTTAAAAATTGCATAAACATATGGTCATCTTGACTTAACAAGACGTGTATTTTCAGTATTTGCTTTTCCAGCTTATTTTGTGCCTTTTTGATTTAGGGCTGGATATTGCATTTCATTGTGTGTTTATTTAGCTTGCCAAATCCTTTTACTGTGTTGTTTGTGATTATGTTGATTGTCGATGGGAATAGCTGAGTAAACATGAACGCTATGGCTTGATGAGCATGTTTGACTGTAAGCCCCACAATAACCACAGCTGTCAGATGTTAGATTGACCAATCTAGACTCCCGGGCAATGTTTCCCAGCGTAACTTTTTATCTTTGAAATAGGTTTTCAAACAAATTAAGTTTTCCCTTTCAAAAGGTGCAGCCACTTTGTTAACACAAAAGGAGAATGGAGCTGCAACTTCTAGGAGGAAAACAAGTTTTGAGTTGGTCAAGAGCATAGACAAATGTGAAGCTAATAGACCATATGTGACCTCAACTTTAGGGTTCTGAACAGCAAAATTGAAGCTTGAAGTGCTGCATTCATATTGACCCAAGCCAACAATGCTTAAAACCAGCATCGATGGTCATTGGAGGACCTGCAGCATTTAATACTTCTAAGGTGATTTCAGATCTAAGAACAGGAGATTATGAGCAGGCCACAAACAGTCGTATTTATTTTATGTCTATGAAGAGTAATAATCACCTTTATTTCACTACCAATAGCTTTCTGAGGGTGTATTCAGACTAAAGTGAACCAGAGTTCATTTCCCCCGATAATCTGGAACAAACTTTCAGTCTGAATACACTCAAGCTGACCCTGGAACAGGATGGGGAACTGCTCTTGGACCCATCTTTCAAGGTGGGTCGGTTCGTTTCCAATTGGACTGAGCTCCCGGTTAGCTCTGAGTTTCCTGAGTCTGAATAGGCTCCATGTTCCAGAACGAACAACTGAACCCAAACAGCCAGTGCTTAGCCATTAAAACTGAAGATCTTTAGTCCGTGCTTTTTGTTTTGCAAGCTTTAGTTAAAAACAAATGTCAGGTTGAAGAGCAATCTGAATACAAACCAAAGCATAAGGTTCAGGAACTCAATCCAGACCAAATTAGTGGACTTGGTCGGGACCAACAGACTTTCTGGTCTGAATACATCCTACTTATCACTTTCAAAAAAGCTCAAGTAATGTCCATCACAAAATCCTCAAAAGAAATATTACATTTTGAAGTACTAAAGGATAAAAGTTGCAAAAGAACTGAGAGTACTGGCAGGCTGAAAAGAAAATCGCTACTGAAAATGGCTAGTTAGTCAAATAAATGCTCATGGAAGAAACCAGTGGATGACAGCAAAGTTTTTGTTTTAAATGATTGTGTGAGTTTTATTTTATCAGAAACTTACAAAGGAGAAAACTTGAAAAACATACTTAGAAAGCAGTGAAACATCATACTGGTGCAGGTATTAATAGACTGGCCACAAAAAACTACACTTCTACCCTTATGTTAAAATGATAAACTTTTTCATGCTTTTTATTTAAACCTATTAATGTAACTGCTTTAACAGTAAACTTGTCTTATTCATCAGTTCAAGTGGAAAAAACATTTTTCTTTGTCATTTTAAAGGCAGCCTAATATACTCCATCAATAAATCAGATTTTGGCAATCATGACTGCTCTGTTTATACTAAGACATAAGTGGAGTTATTTCAAAGAATTACAGTATCAGATCAAATACAACAGAAGGAACAGAGGGCCAAACTATACTCATTTTGTGGACAACACAGCTCTAATCTGAGTTACCATTCTTTATGGGTTACCGTAAAATCCCCATTACAATGACCAGAACCAGACTTATTCTTTCAGGTATCTTAAGAAATGCAAATTCTCGGGTTGAGACATCAAAACATACACATTTCAGGAAAAACACAAGTAAATTCAACATAAATCTCACAACCATTTTATAATTTGACCGTGAGTAAACAGTCTTGGCCATGTCAATGACTTAGAGGTAGCAAAAATAGAGCAAGTAGAAAAGTTAAGTGACCTTCTAGGTCATGAATTCAACATCTGTGGTTAAATCATTTGTTTTTTCTTTTGTTGTTGTGTATTCAATAATATAGATTTTATAGGGGGTCCTGTGTGCTCCTCAACAGAATTTGAACTGTGGTGTTGACAAAAGAGCTCTGATTTTTTGTGTTCCTTTGTTCTAAATCTTTCAGCTTTTTCTTCTGTAGTAATATATTTAGATCATCTTTTATGGGTCACCATAATGATCAGAATGTAAAGTCAGTCCTTTTGTAATTGTGTGAATATCTTTCAGGGAAGACCAAGAGAAAAAAACTGCATCACATATCTGGATATAGATTGTTTCTCCCTTTGGAAATAACCAACCTAATTGGTTTATCAGGGGTTAAAATCCCTCAAGTAACTTGACTCATTTGATAAACATAGATAAAAGGTGTCTGCTAAAGTATTTATGTTACAAAGTCTCCAAGAACTGGAAAAACTTTTAAATGTTTATATTTTGGTTTGTCATTGGCTACAGAAATAAAATAACAAGGTGTGAAAAACAACAAAAAAATGCAAGCACTTAAATTAGCATGAATTTTTTATATGTACCAGATTAAGTTCCAGATCCAATCATCTTTTTTTATTGGCAAAAGCCTTCCACAGTTCTCTTTTAAAATATCATTATGTCATCTTTTGAAAAACTGCAATTTTGTCATCTGCTCAAGTTTTAAACTAAATATTCTTTTATATATACTCCAATACTTGAAAAATGCCACATATTAAAACCACTAAAAACACAATTTTCATAGGAAAACATCTTTGAAGCTTCGTCATTAGCTAAATAAATAAAAGCAATGACAAGGTGTAAAGAAATGCTTAGTGGAAGCAGAAAAAAATATATAACTTTTGTTAATGTTTTTGTAAAAAATTGTGTTAACTGTGATACATTGTCAAGTTTAACAGTTCAAATAGACCAACTCATACACTTTTATTTTTTCAGAAACAGAAGACATCTGGTGTTTTCTAACAATTTTTAAATTTCTTTAATTTTTGGGAATGATATGGGGGAAAAGGGGAGGGGGGGTAAACACGCATTTTGCCCCAGACCGCAAAATAACCAAATCAGCCTCTGGTCAGAGGAAACAAAGAAGAAATGAATGGCCACTGCTTGGGGTGACCCCGATGGATCAACAGAACTTTTTCCCTCATGTTCGATCCATTTCTAACAACAAGAAGTGGGTCAAGAACTAGGTTTAAATCGGTGTCCTTGAAGTCGCCTCCTGGGGTTGGAGCCGCAGGAGGCAGCAGTGCTCCACCCAGGATGACGTCACAGTCCGGCTCTCTTATTTAAACTTCAACGAGCGAACAGAGGCTGTCATCGACGGACAACGTTGCCAACCAAGCAGCTGGAAGAAGGGCTCGGACGTCCCCCGTCTCCTTCCTTCGGCCTGCTTATCAGTCTCAGTCTAAGCCAAGCATGCCACAGAGCGTGACTGAAGGACCATCTCCCTGGGGCTTTCGGCTGGTGGGAGGACGGGACTTCCAGCACCGTTAACCGTCTCCAGGGTAGGTGACGCCTCCATTCATTCAGCCGAAAGCCAGAAAGAAACGCGCAGCACTGCAGCCTGGAAAGATTGAACGAGTTTTCCGTTCTCTAAACAAGCCCAGAAAGCGAGAAGCTTGGACACGTTTCTAAATACCAGCAGTCTCAATTAAATATAATACTTTTTTGCTCCATATTTAGGGGAAATATGGCTATTTTTATGACTAAAAAAAGTTAGTCCAGTGGCTCCTGGAGTAGAAAGGCAACTCTAAATTGGTTTCTTAATTAGATTTAAAGCATCATAATTGATTTAATATATTTTTTTTTAGATTCTAAGTAAGTGACCTCAGTTGTGGCCCCTTTACCAATACCACATGTGAAAATGCTGATTTATTGTATCACCGAATAAACGATGTTATGGAATTCTGAGTGGAGGTGGTGAGAGGAGTAGTCCTCATGAACCTCCATGAACTCCTCTGACCCTGTGTGTGTGCTGGCTGCAGATATGGCAGCAGCCATTACTTTACCCCAATCAGGGTAAACAGCGCCTGGCCGGGCTGCAGGGCTCAAACAGCCGGGAGGATGTGGAGGCAAGCGCTGACATTTGGTTTTCATCAGAACTCATTGATGCTGCTGAGGGATTCCAGGTGTTGTGCTCAGCTGGGCTGCCAGACCCCAAACTGGCCATTTAACTACAGGGACTCTTGCACTTTAAACCACAGGTGTAATGTCTGGATTTACATACAGTGAGCCATTTACCACCTTTAGGGGAGCAGGGGAAGTCCAGAGTGTCACCTTAAATGCTCTCAGTTAATAAAGAGACTAAAATGTCCACACAGGTGTTTATTTTGCGTGTTCTTGCATTTAGGATTCACTTAAAAATACAAAAAAAGAAAAAAAAAGATTTCAAAATAAACCCGGATAACATCCACTGTTCTAGGGCTGCACGATATGGAGGTAAACTTGCGATATGCGATATTAGTGATCAATATTGCGATAACGATAAATTTGCGGTAAATAAACAAATAGAAAAATAAACAAAAACATCATTCCCATTTCATTGCAACGGTTTAAAAATTATACTCCAAATGACCTTCATCGAAATGGGGGTCAAACATCTAACATAATAGGCCTCCATCTGATTGGTCAACAATAGGAAGGCGTCCATCTGATTGGTCAAAGCATAAAGGGATTTATTTGATTCGTTAAATGCTTCAAGCTGCTAGAAGATTGTTTTAACACATTTTGGGTTTGCGATTTATTGCGATATTCGCCATCTTTTGCGATATGCATATTGCAGAACTGGATATTGCGATAACGATAAATTTACGGTATATTGTGCAGGCCTACACTGTTCCAATATATTTCTTTTGGAGATTATACAAATAGTTTAGACATCTTATCATGTGGAGAGAATTTTCCAAAACTGCATAGGCATCTTAGAATTGAGTTTGTCTCATGTTTATGCTCCAGGTGGACTGCAAACCGAAAGTTTGGATAATTTGGAGAACACCTCAGGCGCATTTGAGTTTTTATTGCAATAGATCACATAGTTTTTCAGCTATTTTTGTACACAAGCCAACTCTAAAGAGCTTAAAATGAATGCTCTGCACAGCAAGCATTGCATAACGAACTCCGTATATCATCATCTGTGAAGTTTATTGACATCTTTGTGGGGCAAAGATGGCACTGAAAACCTGAGCTGACACGGAAGAGTTGCTCCCTAAGGCCAATCGAGAGTATCAGTTTAACTCTGAAATCTTGGCTTGGAAATGATACGAGGAAGCATCTGTTGACGTGCAAGCATATTTATCACAGTGTGTAATGTCACTGGCGTGAATACATGCAGTGTTTTGGGCAGCAAGCTTGATATAATGCCACTTCTAAAGACCTATTCTTTACTCTAAACCACCCTTTTCAAATCAGTGTAATTGACGTCACTTGCAGTTAAACAGCAGTATCCTGCATTTCACTGTCAGAACTTTTTTAAATGATTTAATTTGGAGGCTCGTAATGGAAGCTGGTTGTAATTGCATTTGATGAATGATGTGCTTCAGTGCAGTTGATGTCTGCAGGAAAACCTTTTTTGAAACGGCCTAAAATAACAGTTCAAGCGCTGAAAGGTTAAACGAATGCAATGTGTCTCCTACGTCATCTAAACAATGGATGACGGTTTATGGAGGTGTTTTGCCTTTGCTTTACACATGAGGGACGATGTACAGCTACGTCTAGAGTCCGTGAGCAGACAATTATCTGAAAGACTTTAAACGGGTAACGCAAAGAAAAAAAAACCTGTTTTTGAAATGCATGTTGTTGTGTCAGTTGCATTAAACAGGTGAATTCCAGCTTTGAGAGGAGAGGTTGTAAATACCTCAAATGGCAGCAGCTGGTGTTTTTACCTGAAGTGTTAACGCTCCAGATTCAGCTCATTAGAGCTCTCTGGCATCTTGTAACGTTCCGAGTCAGCTAGTTGAGTGTCAGCTTGACTGGAGACTCTTTTGTCTGTTGGGTCAGACTCTAAAATGGCCTTTTTGTTGAATGAGGCAGACGGAGAGAAGCTTTTAAAAGCTGCTGTAAACGCAGCAACGTTCACAGTCGGTGTGTGGAATGTGACAGATTTGCTGGAAGTGGGGTTTTGTGCATTCAAGCGACATTCCTTCCAGGCAGAAGGTGACGCAGGACACTTGTCCCTTCTGCCAACTGACAATCTGTTATCCCCTGGACAGGAATTCCCATGTCGGTGTTAGGTAAACAGTCATTTTTATTTTTTTTACTCAAGTTTCATTCCTCCTGACACATTTAGTGCCATCCTGCTGGGTTGGCCTCTACCACATGGAAACTTGAAAATGATGCAGCTTTCAAAATTTCCCAACCTCTCTAAAGTCACGTCCTTAAACTGTTTTGTACACATATGACTTCCGAGAAACCCAAGCTACTTTGTTTACACATAGTGTTGTATAATTACAGATCATGTGATGTAACATTTTGGTGGAAGAAACCATAAAGATATAACTTTATGTAGAGAGTATGCTTGGAGATTCACAAAAAGACCAAACATTTACCAAATTCTACAGAGGTGTGGATGTACGGGCGCCTAAAAGGACCCATCCTTTGACCTAAGAGTTGGGAGCCAATTAGTAGTGTAGGTTGGGTGATTGGTTGCTTCTGGTTCTGCATGGTGCAGTGAGATTTGAACCTTGGAGCTCGTACATCATTGCGTATGAAGAAGTTGCGACTGAACACGCCTGATCCAGATAATAAGCAGCACGCTGTTCAGGGAGAGCTGAAAAACAGACCGTGTGGTAGATTTCCTGAACCCATTGGAAAATTCTGCAAGAGAAAGTACCTATAAAGATCAAAAACGGTCCCAGTTTAGGTTGGTTAAATGTAAAATATTGTTAATTGACTACAGAATTAGGCATTTGTATAAGTACCTGCACCTGTTTCACACTGCTGCACCACCCTCTTCTAAATTCTGACTTTTCCACCTCTAAATGTAACTTTTAGGAGGTTCTAAGCTGACTTCTTATATTTTGACAAGTGGTTAAATAAGTAATCAGAATCACTTTAACTCACTGGTGCTAAAATATGTATGTTTTTAAAAAATGTGTTATTTTTTCATGGTTTTTAAAAGGTTGGATTTTTATTTTCTTGCCTTTAGGTCAAATTACTGACAGTGATAGAACACAAATAGAAGCTCTGTTCATTTTTTTCTAGGTCTCCAAGGGTTTAAAACATACTATTAAATGGATTCAAATGAGTTCTTGAATAGAACATTTACTTCACTGAATTTACATACAGATCTGAACCAGCTAAAGTCCTGGTTTGGGTCTGAGGTTACATGATTTACAGTTCACAAAAAGATAATGGTACAAAGATAAACAAGAATTTGTTTTAGTTGCATATCCACAGAACCTTATGGCTTTTACACCCTTTAATCTATCTGTGAATGTCTTACCATTTCTACCACATAAAGTAAAGGCATGTGACCCAAAGCTAAACTGTTTTTTTCCATTGATTTGGCTAATTAGACTGGTCAAGTATTAATTTTACCAACTGGCTGAAATTCTTGAAACAGCATCTGCACAACCAACACTGGACAAAGATACATGTTGGACTTCTTGTGTAAACTCTTTGGTTGTTGTTGCTCATTTAGTCACATATTTGTTTAACCTAAGCTCTGCTTTTATAATCGCAGGGCTCCTTTTAAAAGATGTCTAAGCAGTGCATTGCGAATTAAAACGTTTTTTATTTGTTTATTTTACACTAGAAAGTCGACTGCAAAGATCTCGAGGAAACCTCTTTTTATTCACAAGCCTTTTTGGCTTCATGCAACCATTGTGCCAACTTGGGTCACCACTATGTTTGTTTCTGTGCTCCTAGATTCAATCTGTATTTAAGGAATTTGAAGAAAAACCAGAGAAGAAGTGGACACTTTTTGTAAAGACCTGCTAAAATTCTACCGCAATCATTTGGACTAGAAAAACTGGTACCCACTTGTGAAAGCTTCTGTTGTGTAACCTGTGATGAATCGCAGTCTGGGTTCCACTGACACTCTCTTTTCCTGATGTTCTCATTAAAATCCATCCTGTCGCGATTAATCATCAGCCACAGCGTTACTTATTGCTCTTGGCGGGTACAGCCTCTTTTGTTTAAGTGTGATTAGCATGCACCAGTCTGAACCTCCAACCCAACACCGCGCCTTAAACCATTGGTGTCACCAAGGTCATAACCATGGTTCCTATCACACATCCTTCACACAAACAAAGGCGTCTGACCAGCTGCCAGGAATAATTGTCTCTGCTGCCAAAATGTGCGACTCAGTGCTCCCGCCTAGCAGAAAGTGTCTCAAAGGAGTTAATATCAAAACACATTATATGCTCAAATACCCTTTTTTTAATGCTTGGACATACTTTACTTGTTGTTTTATCTTATGAAGATGATTGTGTATTTCTTTCAACTGAACAGAGTTGAAGGGATTTGTATTTAGTGCAAACAAACTTTCACTTGTTGCTTTGCTCTCAGTTTCGTCTACACTGTCATTTTTCTTCATGAGGCCAAACTCCTGTGTACTTTAAACACGTCACATGACACACGTGAAGCATTTGCTCATCACTCTCAAGCACTAAAATATCTAACCGGACCTCATGGAAATGACTTGTGTTAATGACCTTAAAAGCAGTTGCTGCCTCGGAGTTCTTTGTAAAACCTGCAAACTTCGTGTGACCTGCAATAAAAATGCACATCCTAACTAAACAGATAAGCAAACAGGCAAACTAAGATACGTTTAGTGACCAAGTGATACTTTGTTGTGAATTTGTCTGCTGTTAATGACCCACTCTGAGGAAAATTGTGTTTTTGGTATGTTCTTGTGGAATTTTTTCTTTATGATGGAGGAAAAAATATTAGGAAAAATTAAGGTCAAAATAGCATTTCTGAGTATTTCTCACTAGAAATCATTATGGATCAAGAGCAGATGAGAAAATGCAGTTTAAAGAAAAAAAAAGGTATTGGTGATGTAGAAAATACGGTGGTCGGGCCACAAGTTCCCTGCTCTGCTGCAGAGAGTTTAGCAGAAAATAGGTTCTAGAACACAACGCAAATTTCTGCCTTAAAAACGGCATGATCATAATTAAAAGACCCCCGGGAACATTTTTAAAATGGATCAAAAGATGATCAGAGTGGGTCTTTAAATGTGGTGGAGTCCTAACTGTGAATGCATGTAAAGTCAACAGTGTTTCACTCAACGGTTTTTAATGACAGAAAAATGCTTTAAAGACAAAAGTTGGTTAATTAAAAAAAAAAGGTAAAAAAACAAAATTGAATTTCTTTAATCACAGATAATTAAATGCCAAAAAAAAAAAATCATGAAAAAAAAATCCAGATATAGCATTGTCTTAAACTGCTTTAAAAGTTTAAATTGTTTAGGTTGAACTTCTGTTTCAGCATATATTTTTTCACCCATTATAACCACTTTCTGGACTCACTAAAACTTAAACTAATCTTCATACATCCCTCTTGCCTAGTTAAAAATCAATGTGTATTAATACTCTTGAGCACTCCCCCAAATAACATAGAAGTTAAGAATCAAAAGTTGAATTGATCTTTTATTCCCCTTTCACAACTACACAACACTTTTTGGTTACCTCTACTCCATCAAATTAGTAACTTTACAAAACAGAGCAACTTGAAAAGAAAATAAAGTCCAGAACAAATATATTGTGTTACTTTCTACACAGCCCCCCCCCTCCTGTTTAAAAGTCCTCTATAAAGCTGCACATTATTGATGCAGGTCAGCACCAGTATACATGCACTGTGTACATTTAGAAGATTGTGATATTGTTGGAGCCAAATTCCTCAACATCATCCTTCCACTTCATTGCAGTCTGGAGCGATTGTCCTCCAGCGATGACCTCAGTTACAGCGCTGTGGTTGATGCCACATTAATGCACGTGTGCTTGTGGATACACGCATGCATGTGTGATTCACACACAGTCCAAACCTGCAGTAGTATTACTCATTCTCTGTGTGTCTAGGGAACACAACCTTTTTTTTTTTCCCCCACTATGACACAACCCAGGTAACATCCCAAGTCACACTGCAAAATGTAAAAGTCATGGGAGGCCTTGACGAGTGGAAATCTGTTTGATTTCCTGCCTCAACAAACACTGTTCATTCACACGCTTCTCATTCAGACTCAGTCTTCCATGTGCAACATTACATTGGAAGTGTTGTTTGTGCCACATTTTTGTGAATGCAGCTTTCCCAGAAACCCTTGCGAGAGCACACAAACAAAGCCATGCAAACTGCCCTGTGTTTACCGCAATTTAGTTGGGGCATTCTAGAAATCACAGAGTGTGACTATCTAAACCAAATTATTTAGGTATCGTTTTTGAAGAGCAAAACTGTAATGTGTTACTCCTGACATGCTTAAGATACTAAGCTTACTTCTCTGTCTGTGTTGTTGTAAATGCTCTGACACATTTTTGTGGTGAAATTGCTAATGTTTGTAAAACTGATTGGAAAACTACAGATACGAAACAGAATGACTCTGTTGAGGTGATTGGTGTGGGGTCAGGCAGTGGGTTACGTGGTTTGAAGATGGTAAGTTCAAAGAGTGCAAAACATTCATTACCAGCACCATAGACACCAGAAGATAATTATCTAAGGATGTTTCTGACTGGTTTGGATTGAAAATGGTCTGATAACACTCTTTTAAATGGGTATCGGTTGTAAAAATGTCAATCTGATAACATTCTGGAGCAAGTGGTCATTTATTTAACTGACGCTTGATTAAGAAATGCAAGAAATCTATCTGGAAAACCTCGGAGTCAAAGTTTTGGCTAAAGATGTCCTGGATCGATTTTACGTCGGTGAATCGGATCGTTCAAAATTGACAAAAGTCGACTATGAATCAGATCAGTGACCACAAATTATGATATGAATGGAATCCTTGTTGAAATAAATCATTACAACATAATATAGATAAGTGCATCTGAGAATAAATCTTGTGTATTGCATTGTGTAAAAAAAAAAAAGGATTATTGTTCTAAAGAACTTGATAAATGCAGAAAATGTATCTCTTTCCTCATTTTCTTCTTCTCTACTAGTTTCAGCTTGTACATCTTCATTTTCACTTGCAGTCTTCCTCCTGAACAATCTTCCCTGCATTGTTCTTTTTTTTTTATTTTAAATGACTTTTTCAAAAATACATTTTGCTACATGCTTCATGCATTAGGTTTTATCTGGAACTATCAATCACAGCAGTGTTCAGAAAACTGTAGGAATCATTTATTGTTTTTCTTGTCACATTGCAAACAAACCAACCTCCAACTTCCATTAGAATATGCCTACTTCACTATAAATTTATGTATTGTATATTCATAAGCCATTTATAATGATAAAATGTTCAAAATAAATAATGAAAAACAAAAACCGGCTATGTTACAATTCAGCTTGTAAATATAACTTTCTAGCTTTTTCTTTTTAAAACAAATCTGAAGTGATACACTGCAACCACCACACCAAGGACAAATTAAAACGTATAAAATAAAATAAAAACCTCAGCAAAAGAATTTCATTCACAGTATAAAGGTTAACATTCATGATCTGGTTTCTTCTGGCAGAATTGATCTGTTCTCTTCTGGAGAAGATTCTCTCAGGTGTCTGTACAGGTTGGTTTTGGAGCTGGTTATATATAGATTTATTTACCTGGAGACTCTAAACTCTTGCTTTTTTATTGTCTATAAAAGTGAAATGCTAATAAATGTTGATTTATCTGCAGTGTCCAGTGTCATTTTCCTTAGGTTTTTGTGTTGATGTAGTTTGTTGTTGTTACACCTGGCGCTCTCTCTGTGGTCCTTATACTCTGATCACGTGCTGCTACAGCGCACGTAACGACACCCCTCCGCCTCCACCGCGCTCTCATGTATTGACCAGTCGGATGCTGCTTGAAGAGGGAAAAAAAGACAGTTGAAAGAGTTTTTATTTTTTAACAAAGTACACGGCTCTTTCACTCCAAAACAGCGTCTTTAAAGGAGCCGTTTCATTCGCAACCAACACACAACCATTGTTTAGGGATGCAACATAATGTGAGCGGAGAGAGGGACGTAGATCACATTTTGTAGCTATGATAAAGACACTAAAATTCACAGAGACACTAAAAAGGTGAGATAATGTGCTGCATGATTCACAGTTTTAGCAGCATCAGTCTGCAGCTGCTTCTGAAAAGGCTGATCTTGCAGCCGGCACAGCGTCCCTCCGCCAGGCCTTATACCGGTAAGCAGTACCAGGCCGTATCCGTTTACCTTTAGCCCTGCATTTAGTGGTCAGGCTGCACAGGCTACCTGTTTTGTGCACATCAATCAAGCATACCATGTGGGCAAAAACAAAGTGGGCAAAAAAACAACGGCATGCAATCCATCATGTTTGAGATCGACCAGATTTTTAGGTGGAATTTATTTTAAGGCAAGTTCCTGAAATTATGGTTGTTTCTACCATGAATATGTGCAACTTCTTAGTTTATCAATGTAATATATTTAAAGCAGAGTTTATCAAGAGGAAGTGGTTCAGCTCACATTTCTGGCTCAGCTTTCTGTCATTTTGGAACCAAGAATAGCTGATGACAGTCTAACAAAGCTGATTTATTGCTCCTGGTTTTCTTTTTATTCATTTTTAGGAGTAAAACCCCTTTGTGTATTATGAATAATGAAACAAAACAACTCTGTCTTTGAGTGACAATATTGTGCTTATTGATACACTAAATATTCTGAGTAGAGAGATGTCAGAAAACACGTTCTCGTCTCCCATAAAAATTGGTTTTCATTTTTGGTCAATGACACGTGAAAAAGGAAAGACAACTGAAGTTTTTAGACAGTTTTATTGCTGTCAGACCAGAGCTGACTGCGGCCCGACATATGACAGTGACTGTTTTTACAATGAAGGAGAACTGGTGAGTCAGGCAGAGACATTTGTATATGTGTGGGAGTAATAACCTAAAATTGATCTCACATGTTGCTTGGTATGTCTGTGAAGGTGAAACATATCCTTGCGCCTCTCCTCCTCGCCCCTTTGCCCCCCTGTGGGGCTCAAATCCCTTCTCAACCAGTGAGTTTGTGGAGTGAAAGATCACAGAGGGAAGCCTGCGTCCATGACCTGCTGAAAGAAGTATTTCCAAATTAGATCAACATGGACAAAAGAAGAAAAACAGGGGAAACATATTGAGCAGGCGCTTGTAAACGCGCCTGTTGTTACATCTGTTAAGGTTGGAGGGTGATCCGCACAAGCAGCTTATCCTATTCTTCATTCATTCTGAGCTTAGTCCCACACAAACACAGCAAATTCTTACGGAATTTTAAACACACTTTTTTTAATTAGAAAAAGTACTCTTGTGCTTGTCAAACAAGCTCGAAAAGGGACCTATCACTTTCTTTTGTCATCTTTCCAGGGTTTGTACATTTTAATTTTAAGTACTGCCTAAGGCGATGTTACATCAACCATGGGAGAGGTGCTTTTGTTGAATTTGGCCTGAGCTGATATTCCTATGCTAACGCATGTTTTCCGTTTTTCTTTTCTTTATCTCTGGGCGATTGGAATGTGTGCGTCTGTGTGTGGCTCCTACTTAGGTAACACCTGGCAGCAAGGCGGCCCAAGGAGACCTGTGTCCAGGCGACACCATCCTGACGATCAACGGTGACAGCACAGAGCACATGACTCACATGGAGGCCCAGAACAGGATCAAAACTTGCACCCAGCAGCTCACACTCAGCATCAGCAGGTATGGAAATGGCAGACTGGGCTTGCCAGAAAAAAAACGCGGCTAATCCATTAAAATTCCAGCCTGTAGGATTTAGAGGCAGTTTACAGGCAAAGAAGCTATTTCCATTCACCCCCTTGTAAATTGCTTTGGGTCAGAGGGCGGCTGGATTCTGTCCCAGCTGGGGTTGCAGGGGCTGTGCTCCCTTGACAAGTTGATGGCATTTTGATTTTAGTGTCAAGTAACAATGAAAACATTTGTCAAGACCCTAAAGTAATCTATAACCAAAACAATTTTTCCCTTATAGAACCTGAGAATTCAATCAAATGCCAGGCTACTAATGATCATGTAGTGTAACTGACTCAAACAAATGATCCTCCTCAAAATAAAGCTTAAAAGTCTTTTCATTTAAAGAAAGTTCTTTATGTAAGAACTGTGTTTTTTATTTATTTAAGTATTTTTATTGACATGTAAAAGAAACAACTGTTTAAGGAGCCTAATATTTTTTATAGAAAAAAAAAGATGGATCAACAGGACAAATAAAGGTACTGAAAAATAGAAGAAGAAACCACTTTTGATAAGCAAATGCTTATTTAAGAATATGCAAATCATTCATTCATCTTCTAATCCGTTTATCCCTTTCGGGGTCACGGGGCTGCTGGAGCCTATCCCGGCCACTTGTGGGCGAAAGCAGGGGACACCCTGGGGGGTCGCCAGTCTGTCGCAGAATATGCATATCACTCATCCCAAAACATTTACAATTTTTAAGCTTGAAATAAGTCGAGCTAAGGGAAATTCAGTTGGTTGCCATTTGCTTAGAAATGAGATGTCTCTTAAGTTTATTTTTTCCCCTTTTTAATTACCCAAAATGGGTTTTACATTTGAAAAACAATTGATAATTTGTTGATAGAAGGCAAAATCCACCAAAGCTACAGCTTTATAGTCAAACTAAGTTAAGAAAGTCAGTACAATTGGGTATATTTTTGTACATAACTCTTCATAGCCAACACTCTAGACAAGTTCATGTTTTATACTGTTTAGCCGCAGGGTCTTTGTCTAATTTTATCGCCTGGGTCATTTCCAGTTTCGAAAATGCCCATGTAGTTTTAGCTGCTTTACTGAAACCAAGCTAAGCTCAATAGTAAAGCTAATGGGGAGAACTGAGGAGATGTATTCACTGGGAGACACTGCTACATTCTTGTTGAACACAATGCAGCTTGGGACTATTTACAGTTTTTCCTTTTTTTTTATTTTATGAAATGGATATAAAAAGTAGGCTCTAACATACCTGCATTTCAAGTTGGCTCGTTTCATCCTGGCACAGTTTAGTCCTGACAATAGATGACTGGGTTTACTTCAATTGAAATGGTCTACTTCCATCCCCACGCCATTAAAATCAATGAGGCTTGCATGTACAGTGAGTCATATTCTGACCTTTTTACAGATGAATTTTGCTGGTCAACATTAATCATTCTTCCAGCAAATGAGTTTGAAATTTATTTCCCACTCTTCACCATTGGACTGGTTAAACTATCTGCGCATGGGTGCATGATTTGAACTTGATTGGAGGGTAGGAACGTGGTTCTGGAAGGGAAATCGTCCATCTAAATGGTTAATGGCACATGGTGTGAGGGTGGTTGGAGGGTTCTAACCAAGGAAAAACTGAAATGTCAGTCGCTGTTCACGTTTCTATTAGATGGTTACTCGGTTCGCTTGAATGCTGGAAAGTTCCGAGCAATTCTGGAAACCTCTGAACCCAGGACGCTCAGATGAACACTGTGTGGTTTCAGCCTCAGTTTACAAGTGACAACTGCCAACTGCTGCTTCACATCTCTCCTTTTACGGCAGCGGAGGACACAGTGCCTCTGTAAACGCCAAAATGGTTCAAGACATGGAGTTTACTTGCAGATGCAGTGGAACCAACGATCCCTCCCAGGAGTAATCAGACCCATTAGATAAGGGATTCACACACGCGGGATCACCAAATACAGAGATGTTTCTTTCTGTGCTGGATTTATGCTTTATAGTCTGCACTTTTGCTTGCAAGAACCTTATGTGCCTCAGTGAGTCTGCAGTGGGATTCCTCAGTCCATATATCACAGTGAGTGGCTGAGCATGAAGAGGTTTGTCCATGCAGGGATAGTAAATTTATTTAGGAATACATAAAGTAACTTCCAACGAGAAGACCAGAGTTCTAAAGCAGCTGTGAAGCTAAAAAAAAGTACTCCTAACTTCATCACTTCTGCACAAATGATTCTAAATTTACCCTAAAAATTCCTCAAAGTAGTTCTGTCTTCTGGGACATGCTGGCGATCTGTCCAGGGGGTTCCCTGCCTTTGCTCAACAGCAGCCAGGTTAGGCTCTGACCCCGATGGATGGTTGTTTTGTCTTCAAAAAGAAAAAAAACATCCATTCAACTAGTAGCATCTTTTTTTTAAGCTTGTAACAAAAAAAAATGTTTTTTGTTGTTGTTGTTGAACACTGTTGGAATACAGAAATAAAATAATACCCTGCAACCCATGAATGATAATATATGTAAACAAATTTACATGAAACCATGTGTATTTTTGTAAAACAAACCATGCAATTGGTTTTATCGCAAACCAACCCTATGTCTAAACTTTAACCCTAACCATATGTTTAACTCCTAACCCTAACCATTCACGAGCGAGGGCGACTGAAAACCAAGTGAAATGGTGGGTGGGGATCCAGCGGTTTTTGGCTTGGACGTCAGTGGATCAACACCCTCCCCCACTCCTCCTTCCTCCAAGCTTTCAAAGGAACAGTTTGAAAAGGCATGCATGTAAAGAGGTGGATGACACTTGTTTTGAAAAATGTCACATGGACTTCAATGTCACATGAACATGTTCAGCAGGGATGTAGGTTTAGTGCTACATTTTAAAAATAGAAAATAATTTGAAACCTCTTATTTATTCAGATGTATAGTGCAGTGATCCGATCCTTTTTTGATCTATTTTAATCCATAAGAATCCATGGTGACATCAGTGTAACACAAAAATATCAGAAATTGATCCTGTGCTCCACTTTGTTTGTGGTAAAATACTCATAATTTTATTCATCCAATATGGTGGATTGATCCGACAGTTCTCCTCCTGAACTCCCATCCATTTTCTTAACCAGCTATTTCCCATTTGGGGCAGCGGAGTTTCTGGAGCCTGTCCCGGCTGCTTTGAGCGAAGGCGGGTACCCCCTGGACAGTCTGTCGCAGGGCCCATGGGGCTGGAGCGATTGCGATCACTATGCCAGAAGGCGAGCTGTTGTTCAGACAGAGACCCGCTGCGGGATGGGCAGCCAGCCTGCTCGGGCCTTCTGCACTTTATGACATTTTTCTTACTTTCATCGAGGCAATAAAATAAAATAAAAAAGAGATCCGCTGGTTTTTATTCTTTGTTTTTTTATTTTACCTTCTCTGGTTAATGCGGGACAGCAAGCCTTCAAACTCGTTCAAAGAGATAACATAAATGCGGATAACACATCTGTGACTGCGTGACAGCTGATGGGACTGTAACTTTAAGTTAAATTTTAAATACATGCGGCCAACAACAAAATCCAGCCTTGGACGCACCTAAAATATGTGCGGGCAATGTAGCAACGGGCCATCTTCTCTTCCCTCACACCTGAGTTAGTGCACACTGGACGGGGCAGATCAGGGAGCTTGCACATGCACTCCTGGGCCGTTGTGACATCACAACAGGTCATTAATTCAAACCGGGCGTCTTTGCAACTGTTTGACTGGAGCTTAAAAGAAGAAATACTCAGAAATTCAAAAATGAAATGATTTCTTATAACATTTGTTCTTTTTCATGAGAAAAATGCTACATGTACTGTTCATGTCAAAAACTCATAAAGCATGATTTTTATTGGAGGGGGACTTTAAAAAAAACAAAATTTTCAGGTCATTAAATACCACTTTGTTGGCTTTATTTATTTTTGTAGCAATGCTGGTCTTTTAGGTGCTCAACTCATACAGTTAGAAAAGATTTATTTTGGAATGTGTGTTATTCCAACTGCAAAAGCAAAAATAGATTCAAGCACATCACTTTGCCCTTCACTTACACCCACATACATTAAATGTTCTCCACAGATACCAGCTACTTCATTTTTTGTTTTAATATTCCAGAAAAAAACAAAAATCAAACGATGAGCCAAAGTCGGAATGTGACCTTGGTGCAGAATATTGGCTGAATAATTATAGTGTGAGCTGCTCGGCAGGGCTGGACTGGAGAAAGAGGCACGATGTTTGAGAGATAGGCATGCAGCTTTGGCTCAGATGCACAGAGCTGAAATGAAGAGCTGCTGAAGTGGAGAAAATAATCAAGAAGCAGAATGTATGGAAGAAAAAGAGACATCAAAAATACCCGAAAGTGCAGGGTGTTTTTGGATAGAACAATTAGAGAGCCAATGAGAAAGTATAAAACATATGAGCTATTGCACAGACTGATGCTAAAAAAAAAACACACAAAGATGGACAGACACTGTGACACAGACGCATGTCGGGAAGCCACATGGACTCTTTTCTGATTAAAACAGTTTACAGCCAACTTTTACTATTACTTAATAAATCTCTTTTTATTTTATTTTTTTATCTCGGAACTAAAATGAAACATTTCTTATAAAATTTTTATAGAATAATAGAGTGGGGAAAAACTTGTAAATCGTGTCCTGCTCTTTAAACGTAACAAATTTCCAATGTGAAAAATGTGTAATGTCAACAGTGCTGTGCAGGAAATCCTGTGTTAATGTTACACCAATGAGAACTATATGTCTAAATAGAAGTGGGGTGAAACTGCAGGTATCTTAAATGCATAAAAGAACCCACCTGCTTAGTTGGGGGCTACCAAAAAAATCCCTGAAGGATCAGATTACAATTATTGACTTAAGTGTCAAATAAAATGGGAATGCCTGGGAAAACACATGCTGACTCGCTAGAAAATAATATTTTAAAAGGACAGCGCTCCTCGGCTCTTATTAAAAGTCTTTCATGAAAAACTCCAAACAGTCACAAGTAACAGGAGACCTGTAATTTTCTGCTGCAGCCTATCAACAAATATGAGTCTACACGTCTGCTGTGAGCCAAAATTACAGTACACTGGACGTATTTGAGCTTGAGGTCTTTTGTAACACAAGAATATTTGTTTGTCATGATCCATTTTTTATAACTTTAATAACCCACATTTTACATAATTTCTATTATGGGGCATTTTTCATGGCACTTGGCATCAAGGGGATTTGGGATATGCGGTCTGGGAAACTAATGAAAACTGAGCAAGAAATAAAAAAGGAAAATAAAAAAGTACCCTGGCAGCTCTTGTTATTTGTGGAGTGTTTTTATGCTTCCATTGAAGAAGAAAAAAACATCAATATGGATTTTTGTGTTTTACATTTGACAAAACCAATTGTTTTTGTATGTAAACTATATATACAAAAAACTATAGTTGAAAATCTGTTGTTGTTTTCTAGTCTCCCTTCACATCAAACTGCATCAGGATTTTTGTCGACTTCCGATCAATGAGTGTTTTACATGACTTAAATACTCACTCGACCCACAAATTGGATTCTTAACTTGTTCTTGTGGCATTTTTCTGATGATAGAGGACACAAATGAGAAAATGAAGTGCAAAGTTGCATTTCTGATTTTTTTTTTTAATTCAAATTATTATGAATCAGGAACAGACCAAAAAAAATGCAGTTTGTAAAAGAGCATATTTGTAAGAAATACGCTGTGCGGGCCACAAGCTCCAGTCTGATGTACACTTATAGATGAATAGATCCAAGTCCATCTTAGTTTTCCTCGTCTGAGCTGGTATCTGGCTAAAAATTCTACGGACAGCCCCAATATTGCTAGCCATTTATGTTGCAGCAGAAATGTTAGGTTGTGGGTTTGAGGGGCTGTAAGCTAGTGGGAACGTGTAAACAAGAGTTCTCAGCGACGGGGAGGGGAAGGTGGGCAGGGTTGCCCCACGCCAACTGTACCAACCACAATTCAGAGGTGAATTTCTAATAAACAACTGCCCCTCTGCAGAAACTATGTCCTAGAAAGAAGGTAAATCGTTTTATTTTTCTATTTTTATTTTTTATTTTTGCTAAAAACAGCATAATGATAACTAAAAGACCACTGGGATTACTTGTAAATTACCACAAAATATTATTAGAGTGGGACTTTAAATAACTTGACATTTTAGAAAAGTCTTATTACAAAAGAAATTAATTCATGAGGTAATTTTAACTTCATTTATCCACCTTTTGTGTACCAATAAAAAACTGAAAATGAGCAGAAGGATAAAATGCAAGCCAGAATTGAATTTTGCTGAATCAGTTACTTTCAAGCTGATATAATCAGAGATCAGGGTGTGCACAAAGACAAAACATTTGTCTCAGTTTGATGCTTTAGATTGATTTTTCTTGTCTTATATTTTAAAGCATGCCCCTCACATCACGATTCTCCCATTTCTTTCAAACACAAAAACGCAACATCCAAGTTCACAGTAGTGTCGGAGAATGCAGACAGACACACCTGTAGCATACTGGAATGTGTCATGCCTCTCTCACATTTTCTTAGACGTATGACGAGTCTGTGAGTATTTGAAGCAGCTGTCCTAAAACCTATTTTCCTGCTCCTCCATTTGACTTCTGCTCTCTCCTGTTTTCCACATCGCCTTCATCCCTGACCTCTGTTTGCCCCGCTCATGTGTTCCTGTCCAAACCCAAGTCCCAGTCCCCCTAATTTCTTTTTATATCTCCTCTTCAACTTTTTCCTTTCCACCCCTTTTCCTGGCGCTTAAAGCTCACTGCAGTCCCCCCGTTTTCTGCTGCAGAGCACCATGTGGCTGCAGAAGCCTAAGAGGCAGATAATGGTGGTTGGGATGCATATTTCAACCACTGATCAGCCTCTTCGGAAAGAGTCACGCTGGGGCGGTAACTGAAATGTGCTGAGGCATGAATAATCTTTCCCGTGCTGTTCGAGACTTGCTCTTATTTAGTTTACCCAAGGAGGCTTTTAAACATCCCATCCTGTCAGTTTAGTCTGTACAGGGTTTGGTTTTAGTTCAATTGGGCATAATGAAACTTAATGTGTGCTCTTTTTACTTGGGAAAATTGGTATTTCTTAAACTGTAGATCTACTAAATAATGTCTAAAAGACTGTCTTGTAAGTGTGTAAAACTCTTTAAATTACCTTTCAAATGTTTTTAATAAGTTTGAAATGAGCTAAACTGAATATGTAGTGTTATTTTGAAGGTTCACTTTTTGACTTTCAACTTAAGAGTCAAGGTTAGACTTGCAGTAGTGAGGGATAACTGTAGGATCTGGGCTTAGATGATTTTAGAGTGAATATTAAACATAAATCTGATCATTATCTGCAGAGCGAAACTAAAACAAAGATCAGGGCTGGAGATTTGGAAGGAATTAAGGGAAAAAAGCTGGGGTTAGATTCCTTTGGTGGAGGATTTGCCCCTTCTGTCCCACCGGGACTCTACAACCTGTGAGTCACAGCTGAGGAATTAGGTGTGAAACTGCATGGGACCCAAGGAGCACAGGGGGAGAAGAAAAAAGGAAAAAACGTTTAAAGTAACATTCTTACTCCTCTTCTGTACCAACTGTCCTGCTTCGTCTCCTCATCATCATTCCACTCGTGCTCTTCTCCTAGAGCTTTTTTTGTGGTTTTGAATCGGTGGGTTATGACAAGCTGTGTCCCAAAAACAAAGTTTCTTTAGTTTCCAAGCGCCCCACTCAGATTTGCCATTGATAACCCCTCAACTGCTCTTTTAAAAGGAGTACTCTTTATCCCTAAGTGAGTCAGCCACAGTGTCTGATAAAACAACTGGGCTCCATAGAGGGGAAACTCCTTGTGAACCCATAAACGATCAGTGACGAGCCGCATCATAATTTTAGGTTAGTTGGTTTTTTGCAGTCTGTCTTGTGCTCCTACTTGAAACACTGATCTTGCGCAGCCAAAGTAAACTCCATCTGCTACTCCAAAAACCAGATCTTCCCAATCAGGAAATTAAACATGGCAGGAGGAGGTCAGGCAAGGGCAGAATAAAAGAAAAACTGGAAAAAAATGGCCTTTTTCTTTCTGTTTCCATTTTTCCATCTTTGTCATCTTTAATCTCACTTCCAAATAATTTACATTTTCATTTTCCTTCTCTTTCCACCTACAGGTAGTTGTTTGCTTTCCTGTCATTTGGCCTCCTTGAGAGAAGTGGAGAGTTTGGGGGAAAAAATCTGGAGAAGACTGCGTACACTAGCTAGAACTATTAATCTTTATAAAGGCAAAAAGATAAAGACTGTCATTGTAAAATTACATTATGATAGGACAATTTATTAGCTTTTTGCAGTATTAATCATAGCAATCACCTTAAAGAAGCAACTAGTTTGAAATGTACTGCATTTCTCTGTGTATCACATTCTCAGAGAAGAAAAGAATGGAAAAGCAAAAATCATGCAGCACGTGAACGGTTTAACCTTTATTCTCAATATTTAGAGAATGTAACAAAAAGAGTTTGAGTTAACGGATAAACCCACACAGCTAACTTAGGCTTGGTGTGTAGGTCGCGTTTTTTTTTTTTTTTTTTTTTTGCATAGTTTGGGGTGCAACTTTTATGTGAATGTTTTTATTTTTTAAATAAAAATGCTTATTATTTTTCCACAAATGTTTTCACTGGAGGGCACAGTGGGTGTCTGTATCAGTTTTTGCTACTGAAAGCAACGCAAAAGGGAAACGCCACTCAGTGTCATTTGCTGAGTAGAGTCAAAAAATGAAGGAGAATCTGATAAGGTCCTCTAATATTATTCTTGTTTTTATTTTTTCCCTCATCGGGCTATTGCGGGACAGTCAAACTGGGTCAAAGATAGAGAGACAGACGGAAGTACCGCTGAGAGCGGCCGTCATTCAGATGCAGCTCCTGCAGTAGATGCTGAACCTCACTGTGCCGGGGACGTGAGTTTGACACGGGAATCACGTTCGGTGTGACTCGCAGTATTACGCTGCTCTTGGCAGACTTGTTCAAATACTTTGTTGTTTTCTTCCTAAAGTTTTTTTAACCTTTTTATAATGCTTTTTGTGGCTGCTACGACTTATTGTCCGTTGTGACTTATAGTCGAAAAAATATGATACATTTTATTTCTAAATTGACTTTCAGCTGCATTTTTTTTATTTTTTACTTCCTAAGAGGTCTATTAATAAGGCACATCCTGTTTTAGCTTCATTTCCAGTATAATGAGCCCAAACTGTTCTGACTTTTTGTTTCTATTTACACTAAACATGCCAATAGTCAGGACTTACTGTAAAGTCCCTGCTTGTGTTTTGCCCTTCAGAAATGTCATATCAGATGAGCCTTTTTTCAGTATGAAATCTTTCTCAAAAGACTGTTTGTGCTGTAACCATTGCAACCAAACAACTTGAAAACACCAAGGCATTTTGTCCCTGAGCTGGTGGATGGGAGGCAGTGTTCTTCCTACACAGATCTGTAGCTCATCTGCCAGACACTCGGCGCCTCATAAGAGGGTCCTTGATAGCAACACCTCCGTGGTTCATATCTGAAGCGTTGCCTCAGCTCTGCCAGTGCTGTGCCAGCTGCAGACCAATGACCTCATTTCCTCCCACATCAGTCCTCACACATGCACACAGCCACAATTGTTAATGCAGGTGCTAAATAGTGGGGAGTGGGGAGGGAGGTCATACTTATTCTTACATGCTTTTTCCAGGTCATTTCCTTGTGTCACCCTTCTGGCTTTCCACTCAGCCACTACTTTCAAACTGCCCTCATCGATCTGCGCTCAACTTTCAGTGAAAAGTCTATGTAAACCCGTGTAATCTGCATTTTGGACTTTCATATTCCAAACTCTCACATTCACGCGTCACCGTCTTTGGGCTCTACGTACAAAACGCCCAATCCTACATGCATTGAAAGTTAAACCAGGTTGAACTTTGACCAATCAGGGACTTGGATTTGGTAGTAACATACGTAAGGCGTCCCTTTTTAATTCACAAAAGTGCCAACTGTTTGAAAACTGATCATGTAGGAGAAATAAATAATTACGGTTTGTGCCCGGCCAGAATTCTATAACACCAATTCTTTCATATATTGGAAGAAAAAAGCCTGGAGTAAATTGCTTCTACCAACTGTTGGTGGGGAACACTGGCTAGTAGACAGTAAACCTTTCCTGCTTGTCCTTTCCATTGTGAATACCTTGGTAAACGAATGTGCATCACATGCCTGGTGTGAACATAGCATCAAGCAACCAGATGACCTGAGGAATCTGTTGGTTTTCCTGTGAGTGAAATGCAGTTTTTCATGGTCACAAAGTAACTCATTCTTACAACCATCAAAACATTTTTCTGTCTTTTTTCAATTGAGAGAAGGGAATTCTGTGGACAGCCACTTGTGTTTTAGCAGTAGTGGGGACATAAAAAATACACCTTATCAGGGCTGTCAGTTAATTATTCCCTTTTTTAAAAGAGTATGCAACTGGAGCCCATTGCTGCTAATCTAAGAGGAGGACAAGCCATAGATACCAGTAATTTCTTTATCACTTTGAAAATGGCTACAGCCGAGAATAAAGTATGTTTTCACAGTGATAGTTTTGGTGCGATGATGACTTTATCAATGTGTCTCTGGCAGGTATATGAAAAGCTGTTTTATTGCAGATACAAAAACTCAAGACAATTGCACATTCTTGTGGTTTTTGTTTTTTATTTTCATTGGTGGGAACTTAACTGGTAAAGTTGTCGACATTCCCTTGCCATAGTAATCCTACTTAGATTGACATAGACACCGTCTATTTTCACTTCTTTTTTTTTACCTTCCTGAAATTTATATTCTAAAATAATTGCACATGGTGTAGAGGTTCCAGTGGAAAACACTGTCAGCAAAGGAAAAACTGTCTTTCTCAGCAGAAACAACGACACGCTTCAGAGGTTTGCGTTTAGATGGCTCGCCATTTATCTGACTCATTCTCTCATGGGTATTATCTTTCAGATCGGGATCTGCAGACAGAGTGTGGTCGCCGACAGTTAGCGAAGATGGCAAGACAAGTCCTTACACGGAGCCTGACTCGCAGGTAACCACTGTTTATTCTGGATTTCTCCAGTCACCAGCCACAGGTGTTTCTTCACAATCTGATTTCTTCAGATGTTTTTCAGGGCTCCAGACTGCGAGCAATTGCTCGCATTTTGCGACCAAAATTTGAGAGTGTGCGACTGAATTTTACATCCAGTCGCACATGTGCGACCAGTAAATTTGCCTCCCCCCCCCCTCCGTATTTTTAATACATTTAACGTAGAAGGGGCACGTCGATGATCAAAGAAATAATCAATGAGACGCGAGCCCACACGCACGCAGGCAGACACACACACTCGACTCTTGGGGGCGGGACAATGACAGGGCTTGAAAGCAGGACACCTGACAGCCCCCTCCCTCCCCGGACCACATAAGGAGTTCCTTACTTTCCTTTCTAGAACGTATCTATTCGCTCGTAATTTTCTAAATCCATGCAGTCCGTGCTGAACTTTTCTCTGGGTCGCACAGACACGGAGGAAGGCTTAGGGTTTTGGTTAAGCGCGCAGCGGCGTGTCACCCCCGACCACAAACGGTTTATGGGAAAATGCATCGAAAGACGTGTTTAAGATAAACCAGCGCCGCGCCTGGATCGTTGGGGAGACGGGGGGGGGGGGGGGAGTGTGAAGGCGAATGAAGGACAACAGGAAATTGGAGTTGTCCTTACCATTCAATTTAGTTTTAATATTCCTCTCCCCCTCAGTATGATCTGTGTTATTATATATTTTATACTTATTTGAATGTTTTGTAATGTATGTAGCCTTTTTTGAATCAATTGGTATTTTCAATTATTTTGATTGATCACTGAACTACAAAAAACCATCAGGACACGTCCCATAATGCATTGTTTTGTAGTCATCAGGGCAGCTTTCAGTCAGTGCAGTACTACATTTCCAGCTGTGGTCGCTCAGGTTGGGGTCTTGCTCCCACCCCTTTCTCCTGATATTTTTGTTTTGATTGACAGGAGATGTTGGAGCAAAAACAAAAATATACGTCACACACCAGGTGATCTGTGCAGCGTTGAGTCCACCTGGGTGATCTCAAACACGCTTTTGGTGTCACCAACATACATTTCCATCCGTTTTCTTTACTTATTTGTACTGTCATGACAGCAATGCTTTTGTCAGTTTACCTGTTGTTGCATTTTCAAAAGTGCAGATTAAAATGTGACACTGAATTAGAAATGGCACATTGTAAGTTCTTCATCTATTATTAAAGTATTTATTAATAGTAATACAGTGGAAATGAGTAGATTTGGTTAGCATGTTGATTTACGGTATGCGCCCCTAAATTTTCTGGTTGCGCCCCTAAAATTTTCAGTTAGGGGCCACTGTGCTCCTAGTGAAAAAAGTTAGTCTGGAGCCCTGGTTTTTGGCAAACGTGCTACCAAAACTCATGCATCTCAATTTCACTCAGTGCTCCCACACGGTTTCCCTTTTAGGAATTTCTCTAGGCCGTGTTGGAAAAGTCCTTTTAACATGACTCAGCAGGAAGATGAAGAGAACTGGTTGAGTCCACAAAACCATCCTTGTAGACTGCTTGTTTAAGGGGGAGGGAAATAGGGGAAGTTTGGAGGGATTTCTCTTCTTTGCATCCAAGATTTTTGAGACCTAAACATGAAGAAACTACTTTTTTCTTAATCCCCAAAGAATTAACTAAATGAAATCTATTTTATATCTTTCAGATTTGTTAGCTTTGAAGCTTAGGTCTTTCATCCCATGCATATTTACTTATTTGTAGATATTCTTTATTGTGCTGTGAAATTCTTAGAATAACATTGTATTTTTATCTTTTTAACTACTGAGTAGTACTTGTTTAAGTATTGATTCTATAAAAAAATGGCAGGACAAGTATAACAGGTGCAGTAGTGTAATGTAAGGGCAGCTAAGGCGTTTTCGGGTGTTGGAGATGTTTTCCCACCAGTTGGACGGGCTTCCAATTGCTTTGTGCTTCAGAGAGTTGTATCATCTTGGTTTGTTTATATGGTAAACAGAATCAGTGGAAACAAGCTCAAACCTCAGTCACTAAGTCTCATGAACACTGTCATTTTCTTCATTATAAATGACATAATGCATCCCACTGTTAACAGGAACAGCCCTGAAATAATATCTTCATTGTTCTCCGAAAGCACAAGCTGCCAGAAGGATATTCACTCTGAGCTGAACTCTCACAAATGATATTTTCTGGGTTGTTTCCCACTTTTCTGAGGACGGAGAGCAGGAAAGGTTTCTGCACACATATGGTGGATGTATGCAGAGTGTGAGACACTTAACTTATTATGTGTAAGATGAGTAAGAGACGTTAATCCATCAGGTTTTGTATTTAAGTCAAGAAGGTGTGTGCTTGAGTAATAAGGGTGTAATAATAAGAACCAGGAGCTGAGGTGTCATCTGTCTATCCTCAGCCATGAATCTGAGTCTCACATGCTGGAAAAAATGGGTTGTTTTTAAAGTTAGACATAATAAAGAGAGCTGAAGCATTTCAGACATTAACAAATTAGCTTTTTCTTCCACATTAGTTATAGAAAGATACTTAACCCCAAAATCACTGATTTCTTTAGCTACCTGGGGTAGTCAACCCTAAAGAGACCAGCATATTAAACTAATGGGAAATTCCGCTGTGTTAATTTTGGATCCAAAGAAAACATATTAATAAAAGTATCAAGGTCTGTCAAGTAAAGATCATTAACTTTAAACAAGTTGGGGGGAAAAAATGAAAGAATGCTGAATTTGTGAACATGACAGATGAAAAGTGACGTCTACAGAGTAAAATTGGTGGTCAATTTCAATTTGACTTCAAACTAAGAGAAATTATTGTATATTCTGAACAAAAACTATTAAACAAAATGACCAAAATTACAGCAGAAATCCAAGTTTCAAAGACATACATTTACTTTTTGTTAAGTTAACTTTGGCTAAGTTTTACTACTGACAATGTTTCACCACGGATTGCAATTAGAAAAATGGTACAACAAATACCAGACCCCAAAAACACAATTTTTATCGGAGTGGGTCTTTAAGGCCTTTAACAACTTCTAAAAGATGGTAGGATTATATGAAAATCTAAACAAAACGACTAGAAAGGCTCCCAAAACAAACACTGAATGATGAGCTTGGAAGTGATGGGAATCAACATCCTCATCAAAATATCAGTAAACAAAATGTCTAGCTTTTATGACACATGGAAATGTCAAACCTGAGGACACTGTCACTTTTAGGAGTTTCTACAAACACAGATAAGCTCCACAAGACGGACTTTGCTCATGGGTAATATGAGAAGAGCAGCTCCTCCCCTCCCTCCAGTTCTTCAACTTTCCTTTCACTATATCCCTAATATTTTATCCTGTCATTCTTTCTCCCCAACTTGTTTTTGTATTTTCTCCACATATAAAATGAGCAGAAGGGAACCTAATGGAGCTATTTTAGCGTCAAACACTGGTAGAATCTCCTTACCTTGAGTAGAGGAAGCATCTGCTCCCCGGAGCCTCATAAAAGACCAGAAAACTTTTTATCTCTGTCTCCTGCTGTATTTGGATCAAGGTTGAGCCCATCACAGTGCTGTGCTAACTCTGACCCACACTGTGCAGAAGGTCATTTCTCCTCCAAGCACAAGCTCAAAAAAATCTCATGATGTTGCAATTGCATGTGTGAATGAATGAGTTTGTGTCACACAAAACTCGATAAAGCAAACACAACACTTACTTTCTGAAATGTTTCCTTAGCACAGCATTCTTTTATGAACAGGGTGAAAAATAAAGGACAATGCTCCCTATTTTAAGCTTTTATTCTTTTACAAATTCTATAATTAGCATTGAAGGGCATGTGTTCTATTATATTCTTATTGCTAAATCTTTCCCTTTTTGTTCCTGAGATTTTCAACCAACTGGCAATGCTGACAAATCAACCTTTCCGTGTGGAATTTAGCTACCGAACAGGAAAAGATGAAGTGTTTCCTTTTACCTTGGGAACACGGTCGATTCTCATAAAAGTCCAAAAGGAAATGCTGTATTTCTGGCTGGTTTCCAAACATGACTGAATGCTGTTGACTTTTACGGCTGTCTTATGGTGTTGCCTTCAACGGGAGTTCATTGAGATCTGTTTCCAAGGAACTTTCCTCATGTTTTGGCAAGACTGTCCACAGGCTACCGGATATCATGCACAACTCACTAAAATGGAAATAATTGTGATATAGATGAGTGGTAAGAATGAGGTAATGATGATGTGTCGAAAATGCATGATTATAAATAGCAGTGATAAGCAACGTTTGTCTCAAAGAGAAGAGGGAATGCTTTTAGTTATTACATTTGTCTCACACACTAATGGAACAAATGCTAAGGAACATCCCAGAACTGTCAAAAATCTCCCATTTGTAATCCAACTCTTATTTCTTCTTTACCTCCCATGTGTTAACCCCCTTGAAATAAGTGATAAACAAGTGATGGTAAAAAAAAAAAAAAATTCATTGGTATTTTTTATTTTACGGTTGCTAAATCTTCTCAAAATCAATGTCATGTTTGACAAAAAACATTTGACTTTTTTTTGTTTTTTACTTTCACTCTTGCTTTTTCATAAAGACAAGACCATAATTTTTATATCTGCTATTTTTTCTGTTAATTCTAAATAAGACGGATTCAAAATTCAAGTCAAATTTCAGCATTTCTGGGAACCTCTGGTACACGTGCTGTTTACATATATGCGACAAGTACCTATTCTGAAAAAGACCCACTCCAATGAAAACTGTGTTCTTGGTGTTTTTGTATGTACTTAAAGGCATTATTCTGATGATAAAAGATACATATAAAAGAAGTTAAAGACCCACACCAATAAAAAATGTGTTTTTGGTGTTTTTAACAGGTCCTTGTGGTGCTTGTCTCATGATGGACATATTTAAAGAAAATTAAGATTAAAACTGCATTTCTGTGTATTTCTTTATTCAACTCGGGGTGAATCAGGAACAGACAAAAACGCTGGGGTTATTTTTGCTTTTTTTTTTGTTTTGTCTTTTTCAAAAATGCTGTTTGGAAAAGCTTGTAGTTGTTACGTACAAACTGGAATCGGCAGGCCACAAGCACCCTGATCGGCAGCGTTCTGATGCATCCAACTGCAGACAAATTGATCCGTTTTCCTGGTATCTGGCTCAAAACTGTATGTCTGGATAGCTCCAACATTGCTGGCCATTTTTGTAGCACCGGTAATGTTAGGGTGGGGATGTGAGGGGCTGGAAGCGAGAGTAGGTAAACAGAGGGCTGTCAGTCAAGGCTGACAGAAGAGGGGCGGGGTTGCTACATGCAAACATTCCCGCCCATAACTCTGAGGTGATTTTCTAATGAACTCCTGTTGAATGAACTGTGTTCTAGAAAATTACACAGTTCTCTTAATTTTGGCTTAAAATGGCATAATCACAATTGGAAACACTTTTAAAATGGATCAAATGATGATTGGAATAGGACTTTGAGTTAATATACTTTTAATTTTTACATGGTTATGTCCCTCACTTCTCCCTTTTCGGCCTTTAGTTAGAATACTGTAACACTCATCTAGAAAACTTCCTTTGCACACTTTTAGAATGCCACAGGTGGCTTCCAGCCCATTATTATAGTATTGGCTCTTGTGACAACACTACAGTACTATGGAAAGACTGAGGCCTCACAACGTGGGAGCAGAGAGGTCTGGATCCCACGTCACCCTTAGCTTCCAGTCTCGGCCCAGGAGCTGGCAGCTGAAAGCTGATTCTGTGAGCTAACATTAACAGGAGCTGACAGACAGTCTTTACATGAGTTACAGACCGTAATTCCCTTTTTCTTCGTAACTCAGCTTTCCTTTTTTTAAACTGAAATGTGTGCACGACACACTTTTATTTTATCAATGGAAGAAGGGACTTACTTTCCATTTTCCTTTGTTATAGAAACTTTTAAAACTGACAGTATTCAGAGTTGTAAAAAGGACTCCAGGAAAATGATTTAACATTCTAACCACAAAGACCTTAACGGTACAGTGTTATCAAAAGGACAAAGTCCAACAGACCCGTGAAGCTTAGCCAGAGAGTCTTGCCTAGAGACCCCACAATTACACACAAAGCAGGCCCTTTAGATCACAACCATCTGACCCCCTCATACTTGGTTGTTTGTGTTCAGTAATCAGGCAGTAATCCCTAGAAATGTCCAAATCAGTGTCGGGGTTTCCAAACGGAGCGTTTCCTGCTCTGCTTGGCGACTGGCACCATGTTGAATGAGCTTTCTGTTGCCGACAGCCCAGATGCTGCACCTGTCTGGGGTCATCCAAATGCAGACATTTCAAATGCTTGCTAAGAATTAAAGATTTCTTTCTACTCCATTTATATCCATCTGTTGTTCCGGTCATGAGTCACTGTGAGCTGCTTAAGTGACACCATCTTAAAATATAAAAAAAGGTTTCTAGACTTTTTGTGAACTGTCATAGGAATTGCATGCATTTTTAAATTTTAATTAGGGAGCACTTAAATGGTTTACATTTTGCAGCTAACATTTGGTGCGTTGGGTATTTAGGAGAAAAAATTTAAATCCCAAAAAGGCTGCAACTTTTTTAGTTTTGTGGCAGACTTGGAGGAGATTGGGTTTCAGTATGCTGTGATATTAGTTTGCAGTCTCAAAACCTGGTTTGTTGATGTAGCTTTAGTCTGAAAGTTACATCCCCCTCCGGGGGAGCGAGAGTGATTCCAGATTCCAGTTGGCTCGTCTGTGCTCCTGTACTTGGCCATGGATCTTACCTCTGGCTCGTTTCGCGCCCCCAGCCGTCTCCCAATTCCATGTGGCTGAAGCCAATCTGCCTCACTATTCAAACATGTAGTTGTAGAGTTAGATAAGCTAATTCTTCTCTGAGAGTGCTGGGACATCACCTGTCCATCCTGGGAGAAGATCCCTCCTTCATGTGGACATCCCTAAGGTTTCCTTTGTTCCCCCGGAATCTGTTTTTTTGTTTTAGGAGTTTTTCCTTACTGAGAAAGAGGGTTTAAGGGCCGAGATGCCCAGTTTAGCGTAGTCTGTTTGGTTTAGTTTAGCAATTACCTATTGAATTCTATGACTGATTTTAGGTTTTTATACAATTACCGGTTTGTTGTAATATTGGGCTAGATAAATAAAATTGAATTGAAATGTACATTTGAGGGAATGCTGTTTTGCTAAAGAGTTTGTTTCTGTTATTGTGCTGTTAAACCATTCGAGGACAATCCCTGCAAGACTTTTCAGCAATCTGTTCTACTTAATGGCATAGTTTAGAGCTAAATTCCACAGCTTTGTTACCTTTCTCCAGTGATTCTGTTTAAGTCCCGTCTCTGGTCTGGCCTGTCTGTCTCTCCTCTCAGCGAGACACTTGGGGCCAGGCTGGGCTCAGGGGACCGTAAAAGCCGGTTTGTGTTTGATTAGTGGTGCAGAGCTCCATGTGAAAATCCTAATTTTGAATCCCTGAGGGATTAAACCATTCAGGAAGCTCTATAGGAAGAAGGGGAGTCATTTTGTGTGTGCATATCATGAATTTAAATGTACGTGTTGGGTAAAGAAAAGTAGTTTGATGTCTCATTCCTGAGCACAAAACAGACATGTGATTTCAATTAAGGTCCTGCACCTTACCCTCCCCTCCTCAACCTGTCCTCCCCTCATTTGTCTACAGCTTTGTGGCAAAACAGCGGTTCTGGACCACGTAGACTCCCACTTAAATGCAGAATAACCAGAAAAGGTCTTGCAAATGAGATAAGAATCTGTGAATCCTGGATAAAATATCTATCACAATCAAGGCAATGTTAAAACACAAAATGAAAATGAATGCCTACAGTGAGAAATATCCTCTCTTTTCCCATCACTCCTCAAGGCTCTTTTATTTTTGAATACTCTCATGCACCGCCAGTCTTCCTGAACCGTTAGCCATGCTTGGATACCTCTGGGAAAAGAAGTCTTCCTGAATTTATGAGCTGTAGACAATGCTTGCGCCCATAAATAGTAGTTTCTGCTGATTTTTTATTTATTTTTTTATCCCATCTTGTCACGTTTTCTTCCTGTAAGCCACCAGGAGAACTTTTATAGCACAAGAAAAAGTGTATTCATTCATAAATGATCTGTCAGTAATAGTGATCTGTCGAGTTTGTGTTTAAAATTACACAATATTTTAACATGGGAAAATCAACACTAGACTATTAGGTAGAACTAAGGTAAATTAATTAAAAAAAAGAAACAAGACTAACTGTGTGAAGTGAACCAATCAAAACAGAATCCCTGACGACTCCAAACATTCTAGTCCAGTGTCACAAATAAATCTTTTTAAATAAGACAGTTGTCTCACAGCGGATTTCTATAATTTTTCCGGCACTGAACTGCTGCTGCGTTATAAGAGCTTGAAAGCACTTGCAGGTCCTGAAAGTTACCAACCTGGCATTTTTATTAGGCGAACACCAGATGTGCTGTCTTTTATAAATCTAAAGTCTGTGGAGCAGACATGCAGAGCCCAAGAGGAAAGATCACTGCAGAGAAAGTTTAAAAATATGACAAAAGGAATGGGGATCGGGGAGGTTATTTGAACCAGATGGAGTCACACCATCCCAGACAGGTGTGGGTGAGGGTGAAAATGAGTAAACATGTATGTGCTTCTTATGTGAGAGCAACACTCTGAGGTCCTAATGTAACACAAAGCAGGACTGGCCTAGAGGAAGAAACTTTTTGCAGATGTTGGATTTATTATTATTTTTTTCTGAATTTTTCTTTAAATTCTAACAGTTGGTCTGAGTATAATATTTTATAGAAGTATATTTGAAAAACATGTTCCCTTTTTTATTCTCTAGACCAAAGACATTTTTTTTTTAAAGTCACCAAGTTGCAGGTTTTTTTTTTTTTTAACTTCTGGCAATTAAATTAGCTTTGATTCCGATTTTCAGTTTGAATTGGGTGATGGGGCAGCTTCATTCTCTTTATTTCTACATCCTCAGATCATACCTTTTCTTTTAAACTTTACTAGCAGATTTCATATAGAACTGTCTGAAACCTCAGACAAATCTTTATCACAGACCTGTTGTTGCTCTCCTAAGACCTGATGTGTGAATTCAGCTGGGTTTTACTTTGTGATGTTTTACCTTGGGTTTCTCCACAATGGGCTTGCAGTTAAACTTGAAGGACAAACCATTCTACTTTTTTTTTTCTTTCTGCCTGTAAAACAACAGAAAAATAGAAGATAAGTGGCTTTAACTCTACCTGAAACGGTAGAAATTAAAATAACAATTAAGAAAAACTTTTTTTTTGTTTACTTTTGCCTGTCACAAAAAAAGCTCACGTTTGTTTTTTAACCTTTGTATCATAAAGACAGTTCAGTACATGTTGAAGAATTCTCTGATGTTTACTTGTCTAATGGCACAGATCGGTATCAAGACACAGCAGAAGCGTGTAACTGAATCTACTGTTGAGGATTTTGCTCTTTCTGTTTTTCTCTTTTTGTGTTGGCAAACACAAAAGAAAACTCGTCTGACGGCATAAGTTATCACTGATCATTATCTGGAGATTAAACCCACATTTGAAAAAACAAAAATGAAAAATAATAAGCTGAAAAAACAAGTAGAGATGATTAGTTCTCTTGTAGAACTTATTTTCTTTTCATCAGAAATCTAAAAAGAAAGCTAAGAAGAAAAGATCACTTAAGACAACAGATAAGGGGATAAAAAGTTAAATAAAATGTTCTAAGAAAGACTTGGAAGGAGAAGGGAGGCGTTTGTGAAAGAGAGGAGTTGGGCTGAGCATGAAGAATGTCCTCTGACAAGAACAACACAAACACATTTGAATTCAATTTAGAGTTTTCTTTTGAGTTTTTCTAAGAATCTTCCCTTTCTCTATTTTTAAATTTTTTTAATGATTTACCCAGAGGCCGGTTTTATGGAAATTCCCTTGATGTTTAAATAAGGATAGCTTCAGATAAGGCGTAGGATCTGGTTTGGCCTGTTTGACTGTGTTGTGGAGACCAGGCTTGAGCGTGTTTTGGTGATTCTGACATCTTTTTCAAACGTTTCCAGTCATAATGGCTATCCTTGGTTTTTCCTTTTTTTATTGTCTACTTTTCTAAATGTCTTTCTTAAATGTGGATCATCTCGGACAGTGGGAAAAGGCAGGACAGAAGTACAGTAGGCCTAGGTATGTGTGTGTTTGTGCATGTGTGTGGTCCATGCGAGGACAGGATGAAATCCAGCAGATCCATCTGTTGCAAAGAGCAGGGTCCTGTCTGAAAAGCAGGGAACCTCCACCACCTGTGGTGAAAGGAAGACCATCACAAAAATAACATCCACACATCTTCTCACAGACGCAGAAACAAACTGAATCCAGTGGCTCAACAGAATCTGCTTCCCATCCTGCAGTACTTGTAAACAACCTCCTCCATCTCAGTTGAAATGTTTATATTTTGGAGCTCTGATAATGTTTGGTCATTAAAAAAAAAAAACGTTGCTTATCTTCACAATTCAAAGTCCTAAAGCACCATCAGAAGTGGTGACATCAGCGTTGCAGTAGAACTTTATCGGTACAGTTCAGTCTCAGAGGCAGACGAGAGTTATCTGTGAAAGTGGCTGATAGCTGAAGCATTCAGATGCGCGGTGATGTCACCGTATCCACCGTGTGGATGCATGCAGACCCCGGCATAAACACACTTACTGAGTGTACACGGGCAAGGGGAAGGTGTCGAATGCGTTCTGTCAGAACACTTCTGTGCCAAGAGCTTAAAAAGACAGCTGTGTTAACTTTTGGCAAAGTGCTTTCAAATATTGTTTCATCTTTTAAAGCATCTGAGCCTTGTCAGAATTCGTAAACGTTTTAGTTTGTAGGAGAAGTAAGCAACAAAGAAAACTAAATATTTATTCCACAAAAGTACTTTAGGTTTTGGTAAAAACATCTGTGTAACATCTTGTTTTTTTTTCGTAACCTCTTTTATTTAAAGGACTCTGTAAAAAAAAATATATATATATATTTCCCCATTTTTACTTATGTCATGACCTTTGTCACAATAATTCTTCAATATCAGCCTTTAACTTTTTGTGTCAACTACAAATCATTATTTTTAACAATAAATGCCACATTCCGTATGACTACAAATCTAAATCCAATGTGTTTTTATGCTAACGTTCCTCCTTTTCTTCATCTTTTGCAGAATTTCCGTCCCATCACCAGCGGGTATGGCAGTTACAGTCGTAAGCCGTCGTACACCCCTGAACCCCAGCCCCCTCAGGCGCCTCAGCCAACTTACCTAAATAATGGACACTCCAGACCCAGCAACGGCCACTCCTATGGACACGGAAATGGAACTGGGCATGCTCAGTACAACAACCCAGCGGGGCTTTACGCTCACAACGGCAGCAACGGAGAGAAGTCTCTGTCAAACAAGATGGGCGGTCTCAACCTTAGCGCCACACATAGGTGAGAGCGACTGCTTGGCGGGGGCCGTTGGATTCTAAAAAACATATGGGGCCCACATTATCTCACATCTTACAGTTTTGACAGCTTTAGTGAAATCGACTTTAGTAACTGTACAGGGTATGTTTAACAATTTTCTGCTTTTAAATTTGAAACGTTTCACAATAAAACTTCAAATATTATGAAAGTAGTTGCAACTTTTAAAATAATATTTGTGCCGGGCTCATTACGGCAAACTCTAGTTTCATGGATGTGTTATTTACATTTAAAACCAGAGCAAAGTGAAGCTAAATTGTGCGTTAACTCCTAATTTCTGCATTGAATCTTATTGGCTTTCAAAGAAACTTTCTATAGCTTTTCCCTCTTCAGTCTCATTGCTCTCTGCTTTTGTACACACATAATGACAGGTGCGTCTCCAGCGATAACTGAAGTCTATGAGTTTCTGTTGTGAGAGCTTCCCCAGGTATGATAGAAGCTACAACAGCCATATTTTACACTCTGCAGATGTCGGTATTTGACCGTGAACCCGCTCCCGTGAGGGCAGTTCCACACAGAAACACTAGTGTTTTGGATGCACCTGCACAGATGGCCATGTGCACTGGAAAAGCTATTTGTTGTTGTGCATCCCCTCAATAGGCCAATAAATGTGTCTCCCTGTGAACATCCTCTCCTGCACTCCCAGAGTCCCCTAGGGGCCAAACTGCTAATCCTTACAAGCAAGCAAGAACACACAGATATTTGAACTCCGATTCAAAAGCAGCTTTTATCCTCCTGTCGTCTGCCTTCTTTTACACATTCATTACTGCCACTTCTCTCTTTGTGCCCTGTCGTTTTCAGCCACTTCGTGGGGGGGGGGGGGGTTGGAGACATACATGCTGCTAAGTGTGTCTGGATTTGCATCATCTGTCAGCAGCTCTTCTCGCCTTCTCCCTAAAGTTTGAAAGTTTAAACCTGTGGAGTGAGGGCCATCCATCCTGGAAGCTTTGGGACCGTTTTAAGGGTGGATGAGTGCACAGAGTCGTAGCTTAAAGCTGCTTGATGGTGGTGGAATTTTATGCAACTGTAATTTTCCTCTGTACAACTTTCTGATTCTAGCAAAATTAGGAAAAGCTTTATGAAAAAAAATTTATTGTTTGTTCTTAAACTAAAAAAAATTAACCCTTGTTTTTTTTTTTTACTTTTAATGGACTCTTCCTATGACATTTTTATTGTTGTAAAACACAAGACAAAAATACCTCATTAGGGTTTTAAAGGTATAGTTGGTGTAACACAATAAAAAGAAAGATGAAAAAACATAAAGCAAAGACAAACCTGAAAGACTTCAATAGAGGAACTCATAGGGGATGTTATTAAGGGGTTAAACAAAAGCAAAAGGGTGTTTTCCTGCTATCTTGTGACAACAATGAAACAAAAATTTTGAAAATCAAACACATTTAAAAAAGATTATTTGACAAAAACAAACAACAGGAAAATGTTTGTTTATTCCTTAAAATCAGTTTCTGAAATTCGGTTTTGTGTCCATTTTTTCAGTACTTATTTTGTTTGTATGCTTTTTCCTTAATACTATTTTATAATAAGGTTTTTGGGAACATCATAATACAATAAAAATGTAAATCAGATGATTAGACTCCTCTGAGGATTTTCTTGGTAGTTTTCACTGGATGTACTTTGAGTGTGTTATTTAATAATGTGTCATCCATCTTGTAGTTGTCATAGCTTGTATCGCTATACAGAAGCACTCGGTGATCCTCCCTTTGCGTGTGTTTTTCAGTCCAGAGCCTCCCGTACAGTCTCCTGTGAGCTGGAACGGCTTTGATCCAGAGTCTGATGTTTATAAGATGCTGCAGGACTATGAGGAGCCCATCTCTGAGCCCAAACAGTCTGGGTCCTTCAAATACCTTCAGGAGATCCTCGAGGCTGAGGATGGAGGTAAATGGAGTAAACAATCATGTTGCTTTGTTTGATTTTTGGATACAAAATGCATCAGTTCTTTCTAAAACTTTTGAGACTAAATTTAGATTATTTATCACTGCTTGCAGCCAGGAATGCTAATATTATGTACAGTGTGTGAAAACAGTCTGCAGGAGTTGTGCTTTCCAGCCTCATTTGGTCAACTCTTTGCTCTAAGCTGAATTGGTTAGAGGCCCAATGGCTGAACTTTGGACAGCAGGAACAATGATGTTTTGTTCTGGTAATTGACACACAGGCAGCTCTTTCCCCTCCACAAAGGATGCTGTAAAACACAAGATGGTGTCCAACAATTCCTCATGTGTTTTGTGGACAATCAATCAGTGAGGCCAGCAATCACGAGAGAGCGAAGCTTTTTTTTCATAAACTTTGCTCTCTGCCAAGACGTTAAATAACGTCTTTCATTACATATTAGAATAAATACGGATAGAGAAAGGCTAAATGATACCGGCAGTCATGTCTGCAGTGAATGACCGGACTTCCTCTTAAAGACCCACTACTATCATCGTTTGATTTCATTTAAAATCCTTCCCAGTCGTCTTTTAATCATTATTATGCCCTTTTCCCTTTTCTGTATCGCAGTTTCTGCAGAGCACCAAGTTTTAACGCGGTGCCTCTGAGTTGTTGGCGGGACACGTTGACCAGGCAACCCCGCTCCCCCTTCCCCTCCCCTCCCCATTGCAGACTGGAGCAGGGAGCTTGTGGCCCACCCAGCATATTTACTACTTCACAATAATCAAAAGAAATATTCAGAAATGAAATTTGAGCTTAGTTTTTTAAATATATGTCCTCATCAGCAGAAAAAATGCAAATTGCGTATTAAAAACACAAGTTTTCATTAGAGTAAGGTCAAACAAACAGAGGTATTAAGAAGAGGTCACAACCACAACCTAATAACTCCTGGCAGCACAGTCAACTCACAGCACAACGTTAACTCACGGCAGCACATTAACTCTGGCACAGCACAATAACTCCTGACACAACACAATAACTCACAACCTAGCACATTAACTCCTGCAAGCTTGCTAGCACAATAACTCCACAGCACAACACAATAACTCACAACACAACCTGACCGCTCCTGGCAGCACATTAATACACAGCCTAGCACAATAACTCACAGCTTCCCACAATGCTCACAACCTGTAATAACTCACAGCACAGCACAATAACTCCACAACACAACACAATAACTCACAACACAACACATTAACTCCACAGCACAACACAATAACCCACAGCACAACACATTAACTCACAACACAACACATTAACTCACAACACAACACAATAACTCACAACACAGCACATTAACTCACAACACAACACAATAACTCAACACGAAACAATAAATCACAACACAATAACTCACAACACAACAACTCACAGCACAACAATTCACAACAGAATAACTCACAACACAACACATTAACTCACAACAGAATAACTCACAACACAACACATTAACTCGCAAAAAACACAATAACTCACAACACAATAACTTGCAACACATTAATTCACAACACAATAACTCACAACACAACACAATAACTCACAACACAACACATTAACTCACAACACATTAACTCACAACACAACACATTAACTCACAACACATTAACTCACAACACAACACATTAACTCACAACACAGCACAGTAACTTACAACACAACACATTAACTCACAACACATTAACTCACAACACAACACATTAACTCACAACACAGCACAGAAACTTACAACACATTAACTCACAACACAATAACTTACAACACAACACAAAAACTCACAACACATTAACTTACAACACAACACAAAACTCACAACACAAAATTCACAACACATTAACTCACAACACAACAACTTACAACACAACACAATAACTCACAACACAATAACTCACAACACATTAACTCACAACACAATAACTCACAACACATTAAATCACAACACAATAACTCACAACACATTAAATCACAACACAATAACTCACAACACAACACATTAACTCACAACACAACACATTAACTCACAACACAACACATTAACTCGCAAAAAACACAATAACTCACAACACAATAACTCACAACACAACACAATAACTCACAACACAATAACTCACAACACAACACATTAACTCACAACACAACACATTAACTCACAACACAGCACAGTAACTTAAACACAGCACAGTAACTTACAACACAATAACTCACAACACAACAACTTACAACACAACACAATAACTTACAACACAATAACTCACAACACAACAACTTACAACACAACACAATAACTCACAACACAATAACTCACAACACTTTTCCATATCAAAATGAGCCAATAGGGATGGTTTGGGCATCTGATCAGTCAGCCGTTTTTCAAATCTGAGACAAAGAACAGTTTTTTACACAAAAACAATCAATACAGTAATAACTTTTTGTTAGAAACACATTTATTTACTTCAGAAAACAAAAAAAGTGAATGTGTGTTTTTTACATATTTAAACAAATTCATCTATATATATACAGACATAAAACGTTATATAATTTTCTTGACTCAGCTCAGCAGCTCAGTTCCAAACACACAACTCTTCTACATACTGTACAGCCGGATATTATCAAAGATATTATCATAAATGTTTTTTTTTTTCAACAGTGCTTATAAGTTTACAAGTCTCCAGCCATAAAAAACGGCTCCAAGAACATTTTCATTTTAGAATGTATTTATGTGTTCAGCATTACAAAGCATCTGTGTGATGCTATCAGGCTTTATCCGTAAAAAAAATAGATATTTGGAGTAAATATTTTCCTCTGCGCAGCCCTGTGACTCTCCTAAGCCAGGCTGACTAAAGCATTTCTCATCCCTGGCATGGCTTTCCTTTTATAGGAAAAGAAAGACAGAGAGGTTTGAAGACACAAGGATGACAGAGGGTGGATCAAGCAGAAGGAAAAGGACAAAAGGAAGCAGGAGAAAGATAAAGGAGTTCAAACTGGCTCATGTAGAGAGGAACATGCAGGGGAGGGATGTTTTAGTTTGGTGATTTATTGCAAAAGCAATTTCACAATGGACAATAAAGTTAGAAATACAGCTTTCCTGTCTGACCAGTCGGCATTCCACAATTTAAGGGGGGGTCGTGTGAGACTGGTGGCAGTGAAAGAAGGCTGCAAGACCTGAAACTAAAACAGCTTTTTCCAGATTTATGTTTGCTACTGAAGCATGACAATTGTTTAGGGAGTAATAAGTATAACACGAGCGCTGGTGCATTCAGTAAGGGGAGACACGTGACCCAAAGCACAAATCATAGTGTCAATGTTTTTTTTCTTAGTCTGACTACCTGTAACACAGGAAAAGTACTTCATCTACATACAACATTAACTGAGGTTTTTTTTTATTATGATTATTTTAAATCAGAAGCTTATGCAAGGGGATGTTTTTACATCCAAATACATGCAATCCAATTTCCAGTGAGACATTTTACACACATATGTGTTGCTTTACTTAAGTTGTCTATTTAAAGTCAGAATTCTTTGGTAAAGTTATTAACTGGTTAATTTTATATACAAATTAAGTTATTTTGTTTTACACCCACCTTTTATATTTTTATTTTGGCAGCATATTTTACACAAGCTGTTTGTTTGACTGAAGCAGTAACTATGCTTGACCCTATTTGAATATTGAAAGCTGTTCCACACTTTATTACATTTCATCTTTTTAGGTGGACATGATGGCTTTCTGTTTCATCTTCAGTTACACTTTAATTTCCTTTTTCTTTTTTAACTTCACCAGTTTTGTTTTGTTTCCTTCATAGACTTTCATAGACTCGTCAAAAACACCAGAAGAATCCGATAACTCCACATTTCACATGTTCTTCTGCTAAAACCTTTACCAAACAAATACACTTGTATGTTTTTATGACACTCTAATCATTTGAATTTGTCCCCCTTAAATATTCAAAGTAACATGTTCACTTTATTTTTTCTGTCTGCACAAAGTCTCTAATGGAAATATGCACCATATTAGAAGAATTTTTGGTTTCTGCCATCTTAAATGAAATTAAAACAGTTTTACCAATTTCACCTAAAAAAAAAATTAGCCTCTTGATTCACTAACTTATTTCTAGTTGTACTTCCTTTATGAAAGTTGACAGGATGTAACAGCACAAGAAATTATTTTGAGCAAACCCTAAAGTGAGGATCCAAAGCAAACCTCTTATTTAATATCTGACTTCTCATAACACTTAAAGAAGGATGATCTGAAGAAGAAAGGGCTAAGTGTATTTAGGTTTATCTTCCCTGCTGCCTGTTGTCTTTTAGCTTTGGAAACTGATTGACAAGTTAAGCTGCTGATGAAATGAAAAAGAAAACTTTTCAGTTTACTCAAGCATCCTTTAAAAGCTGTTTGTCTCTTTTGTTTGGGTTCAGAAATGTCATTTAATCCGTGTGAGAATGGGCCATCCGGTCAAAGAGGTTCCCAACCGTTGGTGTTCTTTTCAGATCTGTCTATACTCAGACAACAGGGAATATATGAAGGTGAACAACTCTGACTTAAAGCTTTGAGGCAAGCCGTCATGCTTTTAGTTATACCCTAAAGCATGCCTCATTGTCAGGCTTTTAAATCATTGTAGTTTGCCTCCATGTTAGCCCAAGGGCCCCTGCAGAGGCTGTGTTGATTTTAAGGGGCTTCCAAAGGTAAAACAAACATGAGTGTCAGTTTGAGAGGAATTCCACGACCTCTAAGGCTACTTTTAATAGCTTGAGTATGAAATGGGGGCAGAGGGACTGTTCAAATTCCTGTTGCTAACAGGGTTATTTAAGGCAACATTGAACCTGAACTCAGAGATCCGCAGAAACTGAAGGGAATGTAAAACTGTCAGAAAGAGAAATTTGGACAAACACAATGAACTTTTGTCTAATACACAGAAATGTGTATTATGTATCTGCAATTCTAAACCACTGTTGTGCTTGCAAATAGACAGTCATCCTTGAACTGAGCTGTTTCCTCGTGATTTGTTTAAATTTATAGAAATTGAGGTAGTTTGCTTACAAATGTGAGGACCTGGGATTGCTCTGTTGCAAATTAGACTTAATGGCTTCCTCTTTCATTACTGAAACTTTGGGTTGAGGAAATTACGTCAAGAGTTCAATCACTGACTGGGAAAAGAAATAAAGATTGATAACTGTTGAACAGTTTGTCCAGGAACTGACAGGATGATGTGTGATGCTGCCCTCTATACCTTAATGTATGTTAAGTGTATGGCTTTAGGCTTTCTCAGAAACTCTTCTGGAGGAAACAAAAAACTTCAAACAGCAGAGCGGCACTGAACTTTCTATTAGGTTTTGAAGATCAATCCCAGATGACCCCCAACAAAGAAAGATGAAATGTTCTTGGTAAACATCCCCTCTGTCACTTTGCCATTCACACTAATTCCACCACACAGCAGAGATGGAGACCACAGGCAGCGCTACGATGATGAAAGGACACGAGATTTAAGGCCATAATGGGATTCCTAGTCTGTGTGGGGCAAATGCATGACTCAAGTGGTAGAAAGCAGAGTCCTTTCAGCTTTGTAGGAGCTTTTCTTTAAATAAAACTGCATAATACAACCCCCCCCACCACCATTTTCTTTGTATTAAACTTTTTGTTTACCCTGCGGGTGAGCAAGAGCAGAGCTGATAAAATCACTGGGAAGGCCTCCCCGAGTCTCCAGTTAACCATGGCATGAAGTGAGCTTAAGGAAAGCAAAAACATTTTATTTTTACATTGATTAACGTATTATCAACACATTTAAATAAAAAAAAAATGCACATCTAGTTTGACAAAATGAGAGCGAGTATAAGTGTGGTGTCTAGAAATGTGTATATTTCCCCTTACAGGATTTAATTTGCATCATCAAATTCGTTTGATATATCTGTGATTTCCTGTTGTGTTGTTTATGAAAAAAATACGTGAAATAAACAAATCAAATCATGTATTCATGTATTCATGTATTGTTTAAAGTAATTGGAAATAAAAGGGTTAGTGTACACAACGCGCATCACTCGCTGTGGTTCACCCACAGCGATTTGTACTGGACCTGACTTAGTGGAAGTCATCTTGGGATTGGATGTCTTTTTACTTACATTTCATGTTCTTAAAGAGGCAAGGATAGTAATCAAATGAAATCAACTCAAAACTTCATTTATAAAATGGGCTTATCATACTTTGCTCTTCTTGAAGTGCTTTACATTTGAAATCACAGGGGTGCAAATAAAAACCCAACCTACCCGTTAGAGACGCAACAGGAAGAGAAACTAACAAAACTTTCCAGAAACCGATTTAATACGAACTGATTAATTTTTATACCTTTTTACAAACATGATCTTGTTCATATATTTGGTTTTCAAACAAAACTGCTTTTACTCTCAATCCTATATCAACTCTTTGATACGTCCTTTTCATCCCTAGTAGCATTACCCACCTTCATTCCTGCAACTGGTTAAAGTAGCCTTAGATTGTTGTGGAAACCCTCATTTTGTTTGGCTTCTCTGAAACTCAATTTCACAAGGACATTTATCTTTCCAAGTTTAAAAAGTGAACGAGACCTCATCCTTAAAAATTCCCATTAAGTTAACTAATGGCGTAGGAAAGACAATAATCTCACAAATAACAGCTAATGCCAGTTTTTAATCTCATCTTGAGCGGTCACATGATAGCAGTTACTGGGGATAGAAAGTGCTTTGAGGTATGCTCCAGATGCAGCGTTATTATACTGCGGTTAGTAGAGGGTATGGACGGGCTGTTGGCGGTTAAACCTATGTTGGCACATCATCAGTGAAGGGAGTTCATACTTTGGTTTGGAGCTGTGCTCCTCTGATCTGCCCTGCTGCACTTCAAACCGCCTGATGGGCTAAGACAGTCATACACCAGCATAACTAAGCAGTGGTGTAGAATAATTACTCCTAATAAGGTTGCCATCTGTGGGGAAAGCTGTAACTGGTGTGTAACTTGACCCCAAACACAAGTTTATTCACTCAAAAATGGTCACAAACTCGTGAAAAGTAAAAATATAGCACAGAAAAGTTGTTCTACCTTGCTTCCTCCGTGTTGTATCACATGTATTTTCTAATTGTAGCATACTGGTGAGATGGTGAAATCTTGGCTTCTGAAGCATGAGAGGTTTTCTCTGCCTGCAAGGTTGACTGAGGAATTCTTGCTAGGAAATGCCACTGCAGAATTTGACACTTGAATGAAGCATGGAAGGGGGAGGGGTAGATTGGAGGGGGGTCAGGGAAAGGGCAAGATGCAGGAAAGAAAAAATATCATATTCCTCCAAACACAGAAATTCCAAAATTTGCTCCAATGCTTTTGTTTGTGGTATAATACAGATTGACTGAATGAAATTTGTACTTTCAGAGAAGTAAAGCGGATGGGTTTTCAAGGCTTAAAGTCCCACTCCAATCATCTTTTGATCCATTTTTTAAAGAATTCCCACTGGTCTTTTGATAACGATTATGCAATTTTTAGCCAAAATCAAAAAAATAACTGTGTCGTTTTCTATGACATAATTTCTGCAGAGCGGCAGGAGTTCATTAGAAATTCACCTCTGAGTTGTGGGTAGAACCGCTGGCCCGGAGAAACCCCGTCCCCTCTTCCCCGCCACGTTGCTAAGAGCTTGTGGCCTGCTCAGCGTATTTTCTGTCACAAATAAGTTCTCTTTCAAACAGTATTTTTTATGCTCTTGATTCACTGCATTTTGAATAGAGACATAATCAGAACTTCAATTTTAAGTTCAATTTTTAATATATGTCCTCCATTATCAGAAAACACATTTTATTCCAAATGACTCCTTGATCCCTATTGGTGCAGATATGCACCAGACCACTTCTCCAAAATTTTAGCATCACGAAAGCAAAAACATGAGTGATTATATTTTTCAAAGCTAGAAAAGAATTCAGATGTTAAGGGATTAAAGGGAAAACTTTTGCTTCAGTCCTATAATTTTATGCTTTATTATTGATGATTATTCTTGAAGCCAAACAATTGATCTCATGTGTGTCTTGTTATTTGTAGGTCTGTCCCCTACAGAAAGGATGAGAAACCTGAAGTCTCCAGTCAAGTCTCCAATCAGATCACCTATCCCAAAGCTGGGAAGCCCCATTCCCACCCCCATGTCTGGTCTTCAGAAGCTGCCCCAATGCACCCGCTGCTGTAATGGCATCGTGTAAGTATTTTCCAGAACCATTTTTGTTTTTATTTGATCAGAACAAAGGAATAAACTGCAAAAAAAGCTATATTTCTCTATATACTGGTCTAACATTATTAGTTTAGCCAAAGAAATCATAGCCAAGTTGCACAGAAACAAATGGTGCAATAGATATGAAGTGCTGCTGAAACACTTGGCCCACATCTGGATACCATATTAACGTTTTATCATTGCTCCTTTGCTACTTGAGGTGAGTCAAAGTTGTTTAAAGAACTGAAACAAAAGGGTTAGCTTACACCCTGTCGACTTGCAGCTACAAGCAGTGAAGTCCTCGGATAGCTCATTATGACGATTTATCAAAGTCACATCCTACCCCATTCGCTTTGTACACATAACTGAACGCTTACACTTAGGTGCATAAAGCTTTACAGACTTTTTTCCAAAGTAACCACAAGCACCGGTAATCCCTCCCTCTGTTAAAGCAGCTGCTGGTAAGCAGTGACCTCATTTGTTAACTACTTGTGAACAAGAGAGCATTGTGGGGACTCACAGGGCACAATTAGACTGTTATGACCCTTCCAGCATTTTACAGGATTTTTTTTTCTTTTTTTTTGGACCTAGTTACAACTTCATCCAGCAAATCGTGTGGTTTTCCTTCAGAGAGCGGTTTAAAAAAATAAATAATAAAATGTAAAAAGGGGCACGGTAATGACTGAATGGTCGCAGGAGCAATTCCAGAAGGGAAAATCTTATTGGGAGCAGTGAATGCACAGTTGAGGCTTTTTACAGCTGCTGTCAACTGAGCTAAGCTTTCAGTTTCTAAACTCACTGGTGGCAAAGCAAATATGTGGTGGGACACGTATTTACTCAGGTCTGACGGTGAGTTTCCTCGACCTGGAAACATTCCTGGAATGTGATCTTTCCCTGACATTTGACTTCTGAAAACAAATATTAAAATACCTGATAGGTTACAGTGGCTGTAAACTATGATTAGATCAGATTTGCATTTATGGTGAACAGCTTAAAAAAACAACTGCATGTTGAGTATAGGCTATTTAGTCACACCACTGCCCTTTCTGTATTTATAATGCCTCCCTGGAACGTGCTATCAGGAAGTTTACAACTTTCTAAAATGCTCTTATCATTACAGAATTTTCTTATCATCCCTTCAGTAAACTGACCCAATAATATTCCTCTCTGCTTCAACGGCAGGCAACAGTAAAATGTGTTCAGGAGACCATAAACGTCACATCTTACGATGTTTTTGAAACTTTCCTGTCATGCTATGCTTTTCCTGTATGAGACTGAAAATATATTCTTAGAAAAATAAAAACTGAACTTGCCTCTCTCTCTCTTTCTTTCTTTTTTTTTTCACTGTGGTTTCCAAGATGTTCTGTCAAAATCAGGGTAGTTTATATTTTGCGGTAAGTCCCAGCTTTTCCAGTTGGGTGAAGAGCACGGAGCATGACAGCTTAACCTGCCTTTGGCCCAAATGAGGGGTTCGTTCAGCTGTGAATGCAACCTGCGTGATGAAATTCAAGACTCTTTCCCCTAAAGCCTCAGAATCCAAGCTAAAGTTTTCGAAAGCTGTTGTCCCTATAGTGTTGACTTTTGAAAAATTAAAACAATCAAGATCCAGTCCAACAGCTTAGTTTGTGGGATCTCAGACACGGGTAAAACTAAACGTAGTCCCACACGGAAAAATCTCTCACTAAACCCAAACTCTTAAAGGGCTTTAAACAAATTGTCTCTTGGACGAAAGGGGAAACGTCAAATATGTGGTATTTATAAAACTGCTACGATGACAATCTCCATCTGTCTTCACTTATCCGCTGTTCTTCTAATGGGTTTTTGTTTCTCCTCCTGTCTCTGTGCAGTGGCACCATCGTGAAGGCCCGGGACAAGCTCTACCATCCTGACTGCTTCATGTGCGACGACTGCGGCCTCAACCTCAAGCAACGGGGATACTTCTTTATCGAGGACAATCTGTACTGCGAGACCCACGCCAAGGCTCGCGTCCAACCCCCAGAAGGCTACGATGTCGTAGCTGTGTACCCCAACTCCAAAGTGGAGTTAGTCTGAGATGTTGGCAGCACTGAGATCCGACTGGGAAAGCAAGATGATGTTGGACGGTGGCGGGTAGACTAAGATGACCAAGACGATTATGATCTGTTGGGTACGATGCTGATCTTGGATCAGTTTTACCTTTGGGGTTTTGGAATACACTGATCCCAAATCAGCATTTCTGCACTGACAGACTTGATTTATGTTGTATATATTGAGGATACTTGGAAATGCTGAACCTCCAAACACGTCAAATCATTGAAGAGATTTTCCTTTAGTTGTGTTTTTGTACAGTTTCTCAAACTGAACATCTCATTTTTGTCCTCTACACTACTTAAAAAAAAAAAAAAAAAACTCCAGATAATTTCCACATTAAAATCACAGAGTTCAGTAGCTGAGTAGGACAAACTAAATCTAAGAATGAAGTTAAATTAGGAGTTGATGATTGTAGCTGCAGCTAAAAACAATACGATCTTCCAAAAACCTTAAACTGTCTTTTGAGAGAGAAGTTTCATTATAAAACTGAAGTGGTTCATTTTGAATGTGACTTTTATTGAAGCAGTCTGCTTCAAAGTACTAATTAGGCCTTTCTGCAGTGATGTCAGGCCAATTCCTCTATATTTGAAATACTGAATATGGGACTGTTTTTTTTATTTTAATATACTACAATGAAACCCTAGACTCACACTGTCTGGACTTCTTCAATTGTAATTTACATTCATGCACAGTTTGTTTTTCAGACCAGCAACTCTCAACTTTTATTGGCGCCATCATATTGACCCCTAAAGTTTATCTGCATTCTGAGGTAGATGATTTACTTTTGTTGCTAGGAAACCAGAAACTCATACATGCAGTGAGAAAAACACAAAAATACTTCTCAAGGCTCGCAACTATTACTGCAGCAAGCTACAAAGCAGAGAAGCGACTTTCTTGTCATTTTGAACAGTGAAACAGAATTCTTCACCCTCCGTTTCACATGCACCTGACTGGGATTTTCCTTTCTCATGCTTTAAACCTTCAATGGCTCACACTGCCTTTGTAAAAAGTCTGTGCTGGCATCATCATGCTCTCGTAACGACTGTTAAACGTGTCTGTGTGCTTTTGAGATATGAGACAAAGCCATGGAAAACATTTAAAGTAACTTATAAATTAGGACTCCGCAGGCTCCAACATGTGGCTTTCTTTGGCTGAACTCCATTTATCAGTTACAGGCTTTGGAAATGACAGACGTTGGAGGTATGCAGTTTTTATTCCCTTCCTTCAATGAATTCATGTGTCTGATCACAGCCAAGCACATTAAAAAAGCAAAAATACTTTTCGACATTTCCTCTGAGAAAAGAGGAGCAGAAGGAAAACCTTTGGGGGAACAAGAAGGCTAATCATTTCTTTCTCTGTCAGTAAACCTTTGTATTAAAAAAAAAAAGAGCCCAGCCAACCTTGATTCAACTCTCAGTCTAGACTTATTGCAAAAAAGTAAAATGAACTTTTGATAAATACTTTTGAAAATTGAAACCAGTGAATTTGCATTTGAAATCCTTGGTTTTTCCCCTCTTTTTTTAGCAGTTATGTGTCCCTCCTGGTATGCCATACCCACCATTGGTTCTGTAAATGAAATAAGAAATTTAAAAACAATCACATTTTATATTGTACATATTTGTATCTTTGATTGCCTTTAGACTGTTTGCATCTTAATAGTCACTAATAATCTGCTTGTGTTTAACTTATTGTTCTGTCCTCACAGTGTGGTTCTGATTTTCTTTTGTGCTGTTTTTTTTTAACGTTCTAAATAAAAAAAAGTGCATTGGCATGACGTGATTGTTAACATTTTTCTGTGGTTTTAACTGCAGGATTTCCCACAAGCATCCTTCAAAGCCCTCAATTTGCTTCAGTTTTACACCCTCTTTCTGACACAACAGTTATTTCATACTGCAGGGCGGACGACCACCAAGCAGCAGTTTTTGTGCTTTTTCACCAAATTCCTCAAACATTCACGTCACTGAGGCTCTTAATCTGATCATAAAACTGCAAAGCTAGACTTGTTGCAGAATTGGTAATCCTCATCTTAAACGATGTAGAAAGATCTGGGATTTATTAACCCAGAATTCTTTGCTGAAGCGAATGTTTGGCTCTAACTGCACATAAAAGGTTTCCAGTGTAGGAGGACCAGTTATCCATGATTTTTAATGCAGTTACATAAAAGAAGTTATTTTGAAATGAATAAAAAAAAAGTTACTATTTTTTTCATATCTGAAAAATACATTTATTTATAAAAAAAATACAATTAACCTAGATCACTACCTCAAGGATATGTAAAAATACTGACAGTAAACCTTGTGGGAGCTTCTCGATCTTATGTAAAGAAGTTTCTGTTCTAATTTTCAGATTGGGATTTGTTTACCAGGATTTTCAGGGATGCAGGATCCATGCACTGGCACCCTCAGTTCAATAATTCAATTATGGCTTGTGTGAAAATACTTTTCTCAAAGAGATTTTGCATCTTTAAATAGCAACAGCTATGGACTGACTGAAAAAGAAAAAATCTATAAGTAAGGGATTATGGCTGACAAAGTGTGCATTATCAGTGACCGTTAACATGACAACGTGCTGAGAAAGCACTGAGCTCGAGTGCAGCGGCAAGGGAAAGCGATATATATGCTGATCGTCACAATAGGTTAAAAAAAAACATCAGTTCAGAGAGAAGGTTCACCTCTTACCGGTTGTTTTTGTCCAGGTGATGAAGCAAAAGTTTGTTTTCAAAGAAGCCAGCGCAGTGATACAGAAGATTTAAACTATGTGACTGGATCTTGGCACACTTACTGAGTGAATAGTGAGCAAAACCAGAAACAACGATGACCAAAAACCGATATTTGATGTGAAAAAAAGAACGTTTCTGACTTCTGTAAACATTTTATCCCCTTTTTGAACAAACTGCTGACATTATTTAGAGCTTACTGTGCTCTGCTGACCACAAAATTACTAAAACTATTTCACTGAAAAATTTGCTTTGAGCAAAGATACGTCAAATTCTTCCTGAGTTCCATGAGAAACAAACAAGACATCCTTGTTGTTTTATTTCTGCTGAAAGAAATTTCTTCAGAGAAATAGAATCTTTTTTGTATATTTTTAAGTCTACATGGATCATAGTGGTTTCAGTCCCTGTTAGTCTTGCAGATGTTGCACACCTGGGTTCGTTTTCTTGACTCAGCTGTTTCTAATCTTCTGATGATCCTTCTTCAGTATAAGTCAGTCCAAGGTTGAGATTTTTTCTTGCTGCTTCTCTGCCTTGTAGCCGCATTTTGTTGCTCTCTAGATGTATTTAGGTTATATAATTTGCTTGTTTTATAATATTTTTCTTGGTGTACCCAACTTTTTTGGTCACCAAGTATGAAAATTGCTACAAAAATGAAGATTGATGATTAATTAAAACACTTCTGGTCTCTAAAAGGTGGAACTGGTGCTTCAAAAATGACAAAAAACAATAAATGAATAAAAAATTCTAAATGCAACGTTACAGTGTAAAGGAGAGCACATAAATGTGTATTTAATTCTTTCTGACAGTCACTGGAGCTCTGCAAGCACTTTGCTTTTCTTCACCCATTTGGACCAAAACTCTGCATACCCTCACAGCTCCACCCATTCTTATATGAACCGCCCACAATCGCTTCAAAGGTACATGATTAGCTAGAATTGTAAAGCAAAAGTGAATAGAAAACAAGTCATGACATGTCCGAAACAAAGCAAAAAATTCTGCGTTTTTATACAATCCGGTACCGACTTGGCATTGAGTTTTAGTACCCATCCCCATGTGAGGGATGTTGGGGTTTGGGATGATAATCCTGTTTTCATAACACTAAGATTGGGTCAGTCATTGTTTAAGGGACACAACTATAGTTCTATTAAAAACAAAAAAATTTCTCCTAAATCTTCAGATTCTCTCCAAGCTATATCTATCCAAAGTGCCTCCGGACTCTAACGGACTGTAACTCTCCATCACCACATTTTAACCCTTGTGCTGTCTTAGATGACCCCACCCTTCCATTGACATGTTCTCCCTACCATGACAAAGGTGGACAAAGGTGAAAAGATTTCATGTAATCCATGGACACCAGTGAAGATCACAAATCATTGAAGAAAAAAGGTTCAGAGCACTGTCTAGTGGGTCTAGATGACCCAACTCCCAATGTTAAATTACCTAGGATAGCACAATGGTTAAATGGATCTTGAAAGATTCATGCTGATGTCAAGACTCGCGGCACAAACTGAACCACTTCATGATTCAGTCTTGTGCTACAGTAAAGCTTCAGATTTCATCATTTTCAACTCCTCCCATAAATGAAGCAAGCTTCGATACGCGCTTCTGAGAAAGTCCTCCTCCACTACTCGACACACACCTCAAAGTCTCGATGCAGAACGCCACATCACTACAATTTACCTCTTTGCAGAGGGACCCTTCCTCACTAACAATTTCCAAATGAGGCGAACAAAAGCTCCAAATGTTTGTGCTCTGAAATAAAAAAGAGATGTCCCTCTTTGCATTTGGATTTTCCCACACAACCCAATTTGTTTTGTGGCTTCAGAATTTACAGAAAGTTACTTTAAAGTTTAACTGCTGGAAATGGACATTCTGAAAGTAGTTCAAACATAATGTGTAGCAAAACGTGACTGAGACTTCAATTTCTGTCTTATTGTTGTTGTTTTTTTAAAAAGAGACACATAAATCTTTTGTGTTTCTCAATGACCATCAGAGGTACTCACAGAGAAGTAAAAGTACATCCTATCACTATTGTTTTTCTAGGATTCTTGAAAGTATCACTACACCCACCTGGATCCTTTTCATGTTTTGGTTGGCCTCGTAAAGGTTTTCAGCTCGGATGGTCCTGTTTTGACTCTCATTAAAAGGCGATTAAAGAAGAGGCAGTTACTGATTGGGAGACACTAACAGGATGATCTCATAGTTTCTCAGCTTTCAGACAAGCAATTCATCTTCAGAGAGAAGCTGAACTATTCAGGGAAACATTTAGGTGAAAAGAAAAGATGGTTCACCTCATCTGTGAGAGTTGGTTAGATGTTCAGGAAGGTTTTGTGACTTGTACTCCCCATCCCTAACAGTAAAAGGGATTTTTATCACTGGTTTACAGCAATATCTTAAAGATAACCTCTTGAAATAAAGTCATTTTTAAAGTAATTCTAACATCTATGGCCATCATGATTTAAAGGCTCTGCTGCCATCATTCAGAAATGAAGCAACGTTCACATCGTCCTTGGCAAGGTTCGTTCAGGCGACCACTTTCAATAAAGTATATGTTAATGTGCGTTTGAGCACGTTTCAGGCTTCCACGTTCAAAACTCTCGTGTTCCCACCTTGATTCCTATGTTTTTAGGTCCATTTTCATAAAAAAAACAAAAAAAACAACGATAAACGTGTTGAAAGTTAAACCATTTAAACTTTGACCAATCAGGGACTCGCTTGTGGTAGTGATTTACGGGAGTGACAACAACTTAAAAATTGGCCCTGAAGGATAAATTATTAACTGGAATTTTATGACACCACTCATTCATATATGGGAACAGAGCTGTGACCGTAAGGACATTTCGCACCAAGCCTTTTCCAATCGCACTAGTAGCAGTTCACGACAGTCCAGTGTGAACACTGTAAAAATGCGTTCAAAACACGCATTCGTGAACACGCATTGCATACCTGGTGTGAACGTAGTATGAGATAGACCACTTCACTCTCCATCCAATCATCCCAAGCAACATTATGATCTTTGTATTGGTTATTTTCATTTTTTAAGTTGACTTCTGCGAATGGTTGTCACATGTTGCAACCCAGATGGACTCGATGTTTCAATAAAGATGTTTTCCCACAGTCTAACCTGAAACGAACCTCAGCAGAGTCCATAGAAAATATTTTTATTCCCAAGACTTATCGGACCTTTTGATACTGTAAAATTCCATTGACAAAAAATGATTCCATTTAAAAAAAATGTTGCAACTTTCTCACAAACTAGAATAAAAATTCCTCTTAGAGATGGTTATCATAATTTTCATAAAGACACAAGTTATTTATGCAGCTTTACCAGAGGTATGTGCAGCTGATATTAACTAACCCTAACCTGAACTGAAGCAATTTAAATAGAACTGTGAGCATAGAAGACAAATAGACAAATCCATTATGTCACGAGGAACTATACATCACTGCAAATTGGGCTGTCAGCATGTCTTTGTGTGTATGTAACACAATATATCTTTTGCAAAGGATGCAATTGGGAGAGCATTGGCAGTGTTTTCCAGAACCAGAAGATTTATTACATTTTGCAATCAACGTTTAATTAGAACAGCTTTGGGAAACGAGTACAAAATATGAAAACTGTTTTAAGGAGAATCATCAACTCACAGGTTTGTATGCATCTATTATAGAAAGCTGTTTGCAGGATCGATTCAAATTCAGACAGGTACACAACATGTCTGTTCAAACAATAAAGGAAATCCAATAAAAGCAGATGTGTTCAGCTTTAGATGCACATTAACAAAGTTGACTGTGGTGAATCCAGCTTAGAAGGATTAACCTGGTATTCAGGTCTTAAATACGAACACAAGTCTTTAATCAAAGATTTGATTCAGAAATGCTTATATGAAAAAAAGCATGTAATCTTGTATTTAATGGATGATTGCTTTTGAAATATGATTGCGTGCAAAAACTGTTTTGCCCGATGCATTTGGCAGTAACAACAGTCTCCCAACGTCTACCTATAAAATCTCTAAACATTTCTTAAAGGTTACAAAATTATTTCTGGCCCGCAGCAGTCCTGGACGACAACAATGTCATTGTTGTCGCTATTTTTCTTTCTTACTTGAGCTAAAATTTGCTAAACTTGCACACAGCTAGTCCCCCCCCCCTGTAAAAATAACATTTTTGACAAAGAGAACGACAAAAGAAAAAAAAAAGATGAACTCAAAGCGGAAAAAACTGTCAAAAAATGAATGGGCCCAAATTCTCCTTTAGGGCTCAACATCCGCTAACACACATATCGGGGATATCCAGAAGAAGTTCTAAAACTATTATGGGATAGCCACAGGACCTATATGTACCCCAGTGCATTGCATTTGAACAATTTATTAGAAAAAAAAGGATTTTACATTTGCTTTGTTTTTTAAATCATCCAAATGTTCATCATCAGAACACAGTGGATTCATCAACAGCCTTTGTAAAATGTTCACATGTTTTATATTTTTACTTCTGGAATATGGGTGAAATCATATTTGCTTTAAGAAAATGTGAGAATGTGTAAAAATCAAGGGCAGTAGGTAGTCTCACACTACATAGTCTTCAAGGGGTCAGGTAGTAGTGAGAGAATGTAGACACAGCCTTAGACAAAACAAACCCTAACAGCCATAAATCCAGTCAAGAAGAACTTTATCTGTCTCTTCTTTATTCCTTTAAGCTCTCTGGGCATGCTGTTCAGGCTTCACTTTGCTTCATTCCACCCTTCAACAGACTTTTAATAGTACAGACGTTTCCTTTCATTTCTTTTTTTTTTTTAAGGCTTCCTCTTTACCTCAAAAACAAGTGTCGGATGCCCTTTACGTTTCAATGAAAACCATGGCAACGGTAAGGAAACTCACAGCAGAGGGCAAACCCTGCAAAGAAGTCCCTGCTTTCTCACATATTTCTTTCACTTACTTTATTCTTTCTCTCTTGTGTCTTTTATTCTTTGCAGCCATGGCTAACTGAGTTAACGGGCCTTTTTTTGTGAATTAAGGAGTCTGGACCTCCTGAATGAAACAGATTAAAGTCAAACTGACCAAGTTAAAAAACAATAAGGGTGAGGTCATAATTAAATCAGAGGTTTAGTAAAACAAACTGTCAGCTCTACATCTAATTGTACAGTTTAAAAAAAGGAGCTGAGAAGCAACATCTTGCCTCAATTCTAAGTTGCTCAAGAGAGTACTTGTTAAATGTTTGGACAATGACCTGCACATGTCCAAACAAATAAGCTAAGAGGTCACTAGAAGTAGATGTAGTTCAATCACTCAACTTGCTGCAAACTTGTGAAGAATTTGAATGCAAATGTTTTTTAAATTTCATGAAAAAATAGCACAAAGATTCCCAGAAATTTGATTATTTCTAATTTTACTATTTTGAATGGTGCATCACGTTTAAAGGTATGACTAACAAAAATGATTGGGGACCTATTCAACTGGATGATAATGGCAGGTAATTTGCACAGCCATAGCTAAAAAGTGGCCAAAGTCTTTTTTTTCAGTCTTTTATGTTGCTTGGTTGGTCAAAGTTGGACTTAATCAGGTTTGCTCTTTCTTATTTTACTTTTTGAGATTAACTCAAAACACTCAAATGTCTGGGACTGTAAGACATAAAATCCTGGAGATCGGATTTCAGATTTGGTACACATCCAGAAGACAGTCATCGACACCCTTCACCAGGAGGGCGTGCCATAAAAAGTCAGAACTAAACAAGCTGGTTGTTAGCAGAGTGCTGTCTTCAAACTTGAGGAGGTTCCGTGAAAGAAGAAAGTTAGGCAGTAAAAGGCAGGCCACAAACAAGGACCACCGCAGCCTGGAAATATTGTTATGCAAAAATCCACTCAAGAATTCAGTGAGACAATGCAAGGAGTGGGTTTAGGCTGGACTCAGTACATAAGTCACAACATGCTGATGAAAACTGAACAAGGGCTTACCCCCAAACCCTACCTCAGGGACAACCCTAAACCTGTCTTACCTGAGCGGGGTTTTCTGATGTCGACTGTCAATAAGCACGTCTACCAGGAGATTCTATCACACTTCAGGCTTTGCTCTGCTAAAGTGATGTATGGAGATGCAGATTGCATTGTCTAGCAGGACTTGGCTCCTGCAGAGTCTGCCAAAGGTACTAAATCTGATTGGTGTCATTGTGCTTGATTGGCCAGCAAATTCACCTGACCTGAACCCCACAGAAAATCTATGAACTGTTGTCAAGATGAGGCTCCAGACCCAATAATGCAGATGACTTGAAGGCATATAAAATAAAGAAACTTGTACTTCCATTGCACCTAGGCAATTTAACAGGCTGATCACCTTCATACTATGGTGCATGGATGAAGAAATTCATGCAAGAAGAGAAATGAACATGGTTTCCAAAGCACAATGTTTGAGTTGAAACCATCCTTTTTTATTAGTCTGCTGTGATATTCTAATTTATTTTTATAAAAGTTTGAAATATTTCAATCTGTGTAACACTCTATAAAAAATAAAAGTAGATGAAAGAGACACAGTCACAAGTGATTCAAGCAGCTCACCTACTGCATGTTTAATTCAACCCTGGTTTGTAAAACTCAATTGAGCTTGAATTGAAGATATTTTTTTCCCTAAAAGTATCCTAAAATTCTAGTGTTTGATGCTTCCTGTGTCACCTTTATTTTGTTGTTAATGTTGTTTTTCCCAGCTATTGTTTTAATGTCTCATGAGGGGATACACCTCCACTATGAAATACCACTGGAAAAAAAAACAATACCTTTCATTTTGACATCTTTAATGTGAGAATGCTTCATTTAGTATCATGATACCATGACTGAAGAAGTGATGGTACGGTGAAGATTGCATCATTTTTACATTCCCATGAAGCATGCCCTCTTTGATGTGCTCTACATCATGACAGACATGCCTCATTCCAGTTTTGAACAAGGTGAGGGTTTCACAACTATTCTTGAGATTTTATCATGTTTATGAAGAAGCGTTTTTGTGTGTTTTTTTTTTTTTTTAGGTTTCTCTGTGATCAAAGAATGAATTCTCCAAGATCCTCCTGACAAATCCACGTCTGGGTAAGTTGCTCTCACCTTCAGTCCTTTTTGCCTCTGCAACATTGTCAGTGGAAACTGAAAACTGTGGAAAACATACTCAGAAACCTGGTCAAGACAAATATTGTCTTAATGTCCCGTACTCTTTTGTAAACAGTTTATTATAAGAAAGCTGACAACTCCCAAACATCTTCTCCCATGCAGTGAGTTTACAGCAATCCATTCCCATTCTAAGTGACAGGGATTGTGTAATTATAGCTGTGTTAATATGACATAATGTTTGATGCATCCACAGATGTTCGACTGTTTTCTGCAAAGTGCTTGCTTAAAACCACGGCACTACAGCCTGTCACCAGTAAACATGAGCTCATCCATCCTCCATCCAGGCTTATGATTAAAATGTGCAACTGTTTAATTTATGGTCATCCAAGAGTCTGGATTCCATGTTGCTGTTTTATTTATTTATTTGTTTTTTTTTGCTTTACAACCAAGGAATTAGCTGGGAAGGTCAGTTAATTTAGGAGTTAAGACTAGCAGCCTTACTTTAGCACAAAACCCCACTTATAATACTTGCTTTCTTTCTTTTAATGCAATTTTGTGTAATCCAAGAGAAATTAGATAAACATACAATAATGTTTTTTTATCACCGGTTTATTCTGACAGAATAATTGGCAAAATTGTTTTTTTTTAGGTTTATTTTAAGTCTGTATGAGTCTCCAGTGGTCTTTTAATTATGGTTATGCAGTTTTTAGACTTAACAAAAAAAAACTGTGTTGTTTTCTATGTCATAGTTTCTGTAGAGCAGGAAATTAGAAATTTGTCAGAGTTCTGGTCGGGACTGTTGATGCAGAGTGAGCCCGCTCCCGTATCCCATCATCCCTCATGCTCTCCCACTAGCTTACAGCCCCATAAACCCCAATCTAACATTAACTGTGCAACAAAAATAGCGAGCAATATTGAGCTATCCAATTGTCCAGTTTTGGGCCGGATGCCAGCTCAGACGTACACGGATCTAGTCGTCTACAAGAGGATGCATCAAAATGAAGCGTAGCAGGGAGCTTGTGGGCCGCTGATTTGTCGCTTCAACATCACTGCTACAAACTTTTTTCCAAAATAATTTTTATTTTCACCTTAGACACAAGAATTTGAATAAATACTCAGAAAAGCAATTTTGAGCTCAATTTTCTTTAAATATGTCCTCCATCAAGAAACGATTCCAAGAGAACATGTTAAAAACACCAAAAGAAGGATTTTCATTGCAGTGGGTCTTTAAATCCTTTATTTAAAGGGTAAAATGGGTAAAATTAACAAGAAACATTAAGCTTCAAGTGAGATAAAAGTACGTAAATAAAGCAGGACAGTCTTTACCGTTGATGTGAACAAATAGATGAGCAATTTGAAGGATTTTGGGGCATCAAAAGCTGCAAATTGCAACCAAGTGGACGCTTCACTGACATGTAAAGGAAGCCTTCCTTTTCTAATGGAGCCGATGCAAAGTTTCTTTGTTGTGGGCGTTTAAAAAAAAAAGAAAACACGATAAAAGGAAGGATGTCACTTGAAAGCAGAAGCAGATCCTCACCAGCTGTGGGTATAAACGGCTTGTCGTAAAGTAACAAGAAACAACTATATTTCTTTTTTTGCAACATTCCAAACCAGTGAATTCATAAACGATCATGTGCAGTTTCTCCCCGTAAATTTATGTAAATCACAAACAACAGAACATTTGCAAACCACAAAAAGACAATTAAAGACTTTATGTCATAACAGGTCAGACAGACTTTACTTTTCATGCATGCACAGAGCAGCTTGAGGTATGGCTGTTTTAACAGTGCATGTTGGCTTTCATTTAAGAATCAAGACTTTGGCATGACTGTGGAAGGATCAGAGTGGGATCTGTGGTGCAGATGCACCAGCCCATTCTGCGGATGATTGATGACCTAACAAAAAAAGCTGAATCTCTCACTCTGTTACTGTCTCTTCTTTTCAAATTCATACTCACTTCAAGAGATGATTCATCTGCAGACCAAAACGCTTCTCTTTGTCTCAGGTAAAAATAATTCTTTTGATGAGCCATGAAATTATTTAACCGATTGAATAAAGTTCTTAGGAATAAAATGACTCAAATAAAAACTATAATAAAACTCCAAGGAGTACTGTTTTATTACTCCAACTGTGGTGTAGGTGGTGTCAGGTCCAGTCCTTGTGATACCTCCACCACTGCCATTATATTTGTTCTTTGTCACCTAAATTACATTTAAAGATTAATAACCCCTGTTGTTAAAGTAAAATATGTCCAACACAAGAGGCCCTCAGGTCTCATCTGTCTGCCCAGCTGTTGGACAGGACAAGTTAAAAAAAAATAAAAAAAATAAAAATAAATTACATTTAATGTACATTGTACTGTTATAACATTGCACAAGTATGTTTGTATGTTTTTTGCATTGACAAAAAAATGTAACTACAACATCTGGAGTATTCTAAAGTAACTTTAATGGATGCGTTACAATATCCATCTTGTGCAGAGTGCTGACATTTTCTTTTAGAACTGGACAAAATTTGTTTTTAACTTACTGCTTTCTCTTTCTATTCTTTTACTTTTTTTTTTTTTTACAAAACCCACAGAACTCTTTTAGTCATAAATGATGGAGCTGAAATCCCCTAAAGCTTATTTTTTAATCAAGAGAAGGTTTAACTAGCTTAAAAAAATAAGAAAAAAAAGAATACATGATGCTTTCAGCTGCAGAAATTGGGGAAGTCAGTCTGAGAAAAGCAAAAACTTCATATTTGTTAGTGTTTTCTGAAATATTATGGGAGCGTAGTGAAAACCACATATGTTGGTCCCATTAAGGAGAAGGAGATGAAGTTGTTCCGTCACATTTTTTATCCTTGGTCATCACATTAAGCCACATTGTTAAAGTGCACTATTGACAAAAGCCAAAACCGAATAATCAAAAGAACAACATGAAGCCAATTATGGGCAGAAAAAAATGTCTTGAAGGCCTCAAAAATGAAGATTCTGATCCTGCAGCTCAAACCAAGAATCCCGATCAATGTTTTTAAATGGTAAGTGAAGAGACGGACCGTAGCATGAGAACAGATGCTACAGAGAGTTTTCTTTGATTTCACCTGATGATCTAAGAGATGAATCTCATCCACTGCAGTATAGTTATTTCCCAGCACAGCCTTTCTTGTAAATGCTTATAAAAGAAGATCTGAAAGATTTTGAGGGGAAAGTATGTTTTAAAATCTGCCAAAGCCAATAATTTTGTTCTTGGCACTATTTTATTTTGTTCTGTTAGCCAAAAACATAGCTCAGATTTATGTAGATCGACATAAAAGCAAGATTTTGTTTAATTAAAGGAAACATAAAGTGGCTGTAAATCTGTTTGCCCTAAATTATAAATGTTGGCCAAAACAATAGATAGCATCCAGTTTCATGGGTGAGTTTGGTCTAAATGCTCAATTCTGCATCTAACAGCAGAGGTCAGAAAAGTGCCCCGTTTACTTGGCATTTCCAGGGTTTATGTGGACAGAGTCATCAAGGAGGTGGATGTGTGAGACACAGTGTGGAGACTGGTGAGGCAGCGTGATGGAATGTTGAAAATAAAACTGATATTTTTTTGCAGTGTTCACATATTTACTTACATGAACATGCATACATTAGTGCATGTGGTTTTGGCCTTGTGTGGGTTTGACTAAATGGTCAGTCACTTTGGTCTACTGAAATAGTACTGAACTAAAATGTGTCCAACATTCAAACCACTTGGAAAGTGACTTCACTCATTGGCTCAATGCTGACAAGTTCAAAAATATATAATCTTTTCCCAGCAGGTCTTACTTCTACATCAAAGTGGTACTTTTTTAACAACTGCTGCACTGAGATGCAGGGTACTCACCCGGAAAAGCTAATGAGCAATATGTATAGAAATACAGAAACATTTATAAACTGGACTGATAAATTCTAGTAGCCATAGAATTCTAAACAGCAAAATGTATGTGTTGTCTGCCCACCTTAACGACCCACTCCGATCATCTTTTGATCTTTACAGTGTTACCAGTGGTCTTTTAATTCTGATTCTTCCATTTTTAGCCAAAATAAAAAAACTTGTCGTTTTCAGGACATAGTTTCTTCAGAACAGAAGGGGTTCATTTGAAATTTGCCTCCAAGTTATTAATGTGGAGTAAGCCTGCCCCACTTACTTTCATTCATTTATTCACACACTGTCCCGCTAGCTAACAGCCCCTCACAAACCAACATTAGCAGTGCAACAAAGATGATGAGTATAATGTAGCCATTCATGGATCTAGTCGTCTACAGAGGATTCATCAGAGTGGAGCAGAGCTGGAGGCTTGTGGCCTTCTGATTGTAGCTTTGTGTCACTGCTACAAGCCTCGCTAACAGCATTTTTCATTTACTCCTGATGCAGAAAGATTTGAATAAAGTAAATAATCAGAAATGCATTTTTAAACTTAATTTATTAGCATACAGTACAGACGAAAAGTTTGGACAGACCTTCTCATTCAAAGAGTTTTCTTTATTTTCATGACAATGAAAATTGTAAATTCACACTGAAGGCATCAAAACTGTGAATTAACATGAGGAATTATATACATAACAAAATAGTGTGAAACAACTGAACATATGTCATATTGTAGGCTCTTCATAGTAGCCACCTTTTTATTTTGATTTTCTGCCTTGCACACTCTTGGCATTCTCTTAATTGTTTAAGACCTCCTTCAATAATATTGTGTTTCTGGTGTTTTTAAAGTTTTTTTATTACATTTTTATAATGATGGAGGACATTCTGTCATGGCTACAGAACAATAGGACTCAGATGCTGAAACCCAGAAGAAGACACGGGGAAGCACTGGCGTAGGTAGCGAATTGATTTAATAATGCAGTGGCAATGAAGGCAGCAGGCTCTGGAGCGTCCACAGCGAGGTGATGGGATTCTGTGGCGTCACTGGTGGAGAAGTCCGGGGAGCGATGGAGAAGGTATCTGCTCTTGACGGGAGGAGAAGCGGCTGAGGCTCGCGGCATGACCAGGGGAAGGAGACAGAGAGATGCTTCCAGACTTGAGATTCAGAGAGCTTAACATAAACAAAGCGTGAAGATCAAATATGCACCATCAGGGGCAACGGACTGGCGATGAATACTGATCCAGGAGCTCCTTAAATAGGCAGGTGGTGAAGATGAGTTGAGTGGTCGCAGCTGGGCTGAATCAGAGAACCAAGCGGAGAGAAGAGGGGGAGGAGTCTGACAGAGGTACCATGACAGTACCCCCCCCCTCAACGACCGCCTCCAGGCGGTCAAGGGCGGCGATCTGGCTGGGCCCGGTAGAAATCCTCAATCAGCGTGGGGTCCAAAATGAGAGAGCGAGAGATCCGGGAGCGCTCCTCCGGCCCGTAGCCCACCCAGTCGACCAGGAACTGGAATCCACGACTCCGACGACTGACATCCAGGATCCCGCTAAGGGTGTAGGCCGGAGCGCCGTCGATGAGCCGGGCGGGTGGTGGGGAAGCGAACGACGGGCATAGAGGACTGTCCAGAACTGGCTTGATCTGTGAAACATGAAAAGAAGGATGAACCTTCAGGGCTTTGGGTAGATGGAGACGGACGCAGGTGGGATTGATGAGTTTTTCGATGACGTAGGGTCTGATAAACCAAGTAGCCAGTTTCTTGGATGAAGCTTGAATCGGGATGTTACGGGTGGAGAGCCAGACCCTTTGACCAGGTTGTTAGTTGGGTCCCACCACCCTGTGACGATTGGCTATGCGGCAGTTGCTCTTCTTGGTGCGGAGGTGAGGAGCCTTCGTTTGAGTCCATATGCGTTGACAACGGCGGAGGTGATGTTGCACAGAAGGCACTGCCAAGTCCAGTTCCTGAGATGGAAACAGGGGTGGTGAGTACCCAAGGGCGGCCTCAAAAGGAGAGATCCCGGTAGCGGATGAGGGATGAGTATTATGCGCATACTCAATCCAGACGAGGAATTGGCAAAAAAGAGGCACCAGCGAGCTTGCCTGGAGTTGAGCCTTTTGGCGGAGCGGAGGTAGGCGAGGTTTTTGTGATCCGTCCACACGATGAAAGGCAGTTCGGCTCCCTCCAACCAGTGACGCCGCTCTTCAACTTGATGGCTAGGAGTTCCCGGTTTCCAACATCATAGTTTTGTTCTGTGGGCGAGAGCTTACGAGAAAAAAATGCACAGGGTTTAAGTTTGCCGGAACTTTCTTCTTTTTGGGAAAGGACAGCTCCAACACCAGAGAATTACTTCAACATTAAACTGACGTGACGGATCGGGTTGAATCAGGATGGGGGCAGATACAAAGAGTCCTTTAAGTTTGTTGAAAGCCTGTTGAGCTTCGGTGGACCAAACAAAAGGACGATTGATGGAGGTGAGGTGTGTAACCGGGGCGGCAATACTGCTGTAGTTCCTAATAAATCGTCTGTAAAAGTTAGCGAAGCCCAAAACTGCTGGAGCTTCTTTCGACAGTTTGGAGGCTCCCACTTAGTGACGGCTTCAATCTTGGTGGGGTCAGGGCGTATGCAGCCGGCCTCAATGATATACCCGAGGAACTGTACAGAGGAGACGTGGAACTCACATTTCTCGTGTTTCACAAAGAGTTGGTTTTCTAGAAGCCTTTCCAGAACTAAGCGGACGTGGTGTTCATGCTGGGCTTGATTGTGGGAGTAAATGAGGATGTCGTCTAAGTAAACGAAAACGAAACGATTTAAGAAATCGCGAAGAACATCGTTCACCATCCTCTGTAAAAGCGCCGGAGCGTTAGTAAGGCCGAATGGCATAACCAAATACTCATAATGACCCAAGGGGGTGTTAAAGGCAGTTTTCCACTCGTCCCGTCTTTAATACGGACAAGATGGTAAGCATTTCTTGAATCAAGCTTAGTGAAAATGCGAGCCTTTTGTACGGAGTCGAAAACAGAAGTGATCAGAGGTAAGGAATATTTATCTTTGACTGTGATTTAGTTTAGTTCCTGGTAGTCTATGCATGGCCTAAGGGTTTTATCCTTTTTCTCAACAAAAAAGAACCCGGCCCCCACGGGGGAGGAGGACGGCCTAATGTGACCTAGAGAAAGAGCTTCCTGAACATACTCTTTCATGGCCGCCTTCTCAGGACCTGATAAATTAAACAATCGCCCCTTAAGAAGAGAGGCGCCAGGTAACAGATTTATAGCGCAATTATATGGTCGATGGGGTGGAAGAGCACTAGCTTTAGTCTTACAAATCATGATAGCAATGAGGTATTTTGGACAGACCGACTTGGCTTGAGTAATCGGCGCAGGAAACAGATACGGCAGGGATAGCAGACAATAAACAGTTGGCGAGACAATATGAGCTCCACTTAGTGACGGTACCCTGGGACCAATTGAACTGGGGGCTATGCAGTTTGGGCCAGGAGAACCCTAAAACTATAGGTGTATGAGGAGACTGTGTGATAAGCAATTGGATGGATTCCCTATGGTTACCTGAAGACACGAGCAAGATGGGTTTGGTGTGATGCGTGATGCGAGATAAATGTTGCCCCCCCAGGCCGGAAGCTTCAATGGCAATGTCTTAAGGTTCTGTAGGAATTGATAGTTGGTTAACCAGATGTTGATCAATTAGGCTCTGTTCAGCCCCGGAATCAACGAGAGCGTGAGAATCATGAACATGAAGGTTGAAACAAAGCTTGACAGGAATAAATAAAAATACTTTACCAGAGCTGATGGTAGCGCCCCCTGCGGCCTGTCACTTAGCGGGGGGTTCGGTAGTTTAAACGGCGTGGACAGGATGAGACCAAGTAACCTTGCGCACCACAGTAAAAACATGCTCCTTCTCCTCGCCGTTTTCGGCGTTCTTCTTCGGTTAGCTTTGAATGACCGATCTGCATGGGTTCATCTGGAAGCTTGTTAGAGACTGGCGGCTCTGAGCGGGTAGCGGGTTCGGCGGCGAGAGCGCTAAAAACATAAGCAGTAGAACGGTTCTTTTTGGCGTTCACGTAGCCTGACGTCGGGGCGAAGGGCAGCAGAAACTAATTCCTCAAATGAGCGTGCTTCAGGTTGTGAACAAAGGTGGTATTTTATGTGTTCGTTTAGGGATTGGTAAAAGATTCCCTCTAGAGCTGGAAATCGATAACGTTGTCGCTGACCGGGCAATTGCGCTGTTTGAGTTCCAGTAATCGCCGGGTTGCTTCCTCCCGTTGCCGGGTTGATCGAAAATGAGGCGGAATTCGCTGAGGAAGCGATCATACGTGAGGTGAGTTATGGGGTTAGCTGACAGGAATGCTTGGGCCCAATGGAGAGCTTGGTTTCGTAAAGAATTAATGGTTAGCGTAATCTTACTGTGGTCGGTCTGGTAATAGCAAGGTGCTTGTTGGAAGATTAGCTGGCACTTTAACAGAAATCCTCTACAGGTTTCCACGTCCCCGAGGAATGGTTCAGGTTGGAGTGGGATGTTTTTGGAAGTGGAGGTTGGCCCGGAAGCGGAAGGAGTCAGGTCGACAGTAGCCTGGGGTGTAGCGGCTGCAGCGAGGGAAAATTGACCAGTAAGTTCATGTAATGTCTGGGTTATGTTGTCCAGGCGGTGAAATAACTCCTGTTGGGCGGCTGACATTTGCGTGAGAGCGTCCGCTTGACGTCCAAGCATAATGCCTTGCTGTGAGACGGCTAGCCTGAGTCCTTCCAGGTCAGCTGAGTCAGGAAGTGGGCCAGTCCGTTCTGTCATGGCTACAGAACAATAGGACTCAGATGCTGAAACCCGGAAGAAGACACGGGAAAGCACTGGCGTAGGTAGCGAATGGATTTAATAATGCAGTGGCAATGAAGGCAGCAGGCTCTGGAGCGTCCACAGCGAGGTGATGGGATTCTGTGGCGTCACTGGTGGAGAAGTCCGGGGAGCGATGGAGAAGGTATCTGCTTTTGACGGGAGGAGAAGCGGCTGAGGCTCGCGGCGTGACCAGGGGAAGGAGACAGAGAGATGCTTCCAGAATGCAGCAGGACAGGCGACCACTCCTGACTGAGAGAACCTGGAGACAGGTAAGAGACAAATTAGGTTCTGACTTGAGATTCAGAGAGCTTAACATAAACAAAGCGTAAAGACCAAATATGCACCATCAGGGGCAACGGACTGGCGATGAATACTGATTCAGGAGCTCCTTAAATAGGCAGGTGGTGAAGATGAGTTGAGTGGTCGCAGCTGGGCTGAATCAGGGAACCAAGCGGAGAGGAGAGGGGGAGGAGTCTGACAGAGGCACCATGACACATACAGTACAGACGAAAAGTTTGGACACACCATTCAAAGAACATTTCCGGTGACTACCTCTTGAAGCTCATCATCAAGAGAATGCCAAGAGTGTGCAAGGCAGTAATCAAATCAAAAGGTGGCTACTATGAAGAACCTACAATATCACATTTTCAGTTGTTTTACTTTTTTGTTGTGTATGTAATTCCACATGTGTTAATTCATAGTTTTGATGCCTTCAGGGTGAATCTTCAATTTTCAAAGTCATGAAAATAAAGAAAACTCTTTGAATGAGAAAGTGTGTCCAAACTTTTCGTCCGCACTGTATGTCCTCCATCATTATAAAATGTAATAAGAAAACGTTAAAAACACCAGAAACACAATATTATTGAAGGAGGTCTTAAACAATCCTCTAATTGGACAATTGGGAAGAACAAAATCATGTTTTGTTGAGTCCACCCATAAATCTACCCATGTGCCAACCAAAGACATTCCTCAAGTTCCATAGATATATATTTTTTTAATTTAGTAACTTTTTTCAAAATAACAAAGTTTCAACCTTTCTTTTTAGATGTAATTGTAAAAAAAGCAAAAGACAGAGAAAAAAAGAAAGAAATCAAAAGTTTGTTCACACCAGCTGTGCATTTGTTTATTATTTGGGGTAAAATCTGAACTTTTTAAAATAGAAGTCAAGGAAAGCAGCTTCTAGTGGCCATTTATAAAAGTTCAACCTTTTGGAATTTAAGTTTGCTTCGAAATTGGTCAAATGTAATGCAGGGACTTGGTTTTAAATGGTAAATTCCAAAGTTCTGACCAACTTATTCCTTTTGACCAAAACTAAATTTGGAATATTTCATATTTCATAACATCTTTGAATAAATTGCACTCAGATTAATTTTCTTTTCCTGAACCTGAGATTTATGATGAAGACCCATCTAACCTGTGCTTTAAATATCAATTAAGTCATGTTGAACAAAGTTTTCTCAGACCTCTCCTATTGTTTAATCTAATTTTCAGCCAGGAAGTCAGTTTGTTCCAATCAGTTGTAATAAAGGAACAAGAGGGGGAAATGGAAATCTGCTTTGGTTCAGTAAATAAATCGAGATTAGAGAGATAAATGGTGGGAAGGAAGTTTTTGCCACAACCTTGGCTCTTGAAGTACTCATTGGAAAAGATGTGAGGAACAAATCCAATGATATCGGCTGATCTCTCCACATCTTGACCTTTGTTGTCAAAAATGTGGGAGGGACATGTGAAAAGGCAGGTATTCAGAAAATGTTTCCAGAAGAGGGAAAATAATAAGGATGTTACCAAGAAGCAGCATCATTTCTTCAACGCCTCAGAAGGAAGGTTACATGGTTAATCACCTATTGTTTTCAGATAAAATCAGGAAATACCTTGGGATAAATGTTCTTCCTCTGTTATATGCACAGCTGAGTTGATGACGCCACATTTTTAAAAGAAAAAAAATTGCATTGTCATGGCAACCATGATTAGAAAAAAGACTGGCATATTCATGTCTTTATATCCCAAAAAGTCTGACAAAGTAGCAATTTATTTCCATTTTGCATGAGCATATTGCTGTTCTGTTTGTTCAGTTTATTCAACGTTTAGCTGTAGATGCAGTAGAAAAATACAGGGAGTCATTCTCCAAAAGGCAGGCGAGTTCACTGGGCTGCTGCTGTTGTAAACCAATCACCAACAGGTCACAA